>LPNX010682089.1:0-55115 GCA_001517045.1 Pseudotsuga menziesii | reverse complement strand
TTGTGCTGTACCACATCCTTATGACCTCCTCCTCTACACAGGGAAATCGACATACCCCCGTACTTGTAGTTCAAAATGTTTTAACTTTTCATCCTTATTGTATCAATACCTTCATGCACAGATGTACCAACACACAACAAATAGAACTGCCAAATGGTCACCTCCAGTGCTGGTTTTATTTACATCTCCTTCAAAGGTAATCTAACTACATAAAGGGCGAACCTCCTGTAGACTCCCTCCTCAAATTGGGCAGAGACAAGTTGTTTGAAATTGAATACTTCATAAGGTTTAGCAGAATTCTGCGCCATAATGTTCATTTTGGCCATACAGGGGAGCTATCACAGCTGGCAAATATCATTCTAGATATACTCTCTCAGCTTCAAACATTATACAAAGAGCATAGTGTGAAGGTTTTCGTTTGTAGTGATTAGCACATACAGCAAGATTTCATTAGTTAAGCTTCTAATTTTCAAGGTATATTGTTTTTTGTCCAGTTGAGAGAAGATGTTGGAAAGGGTGTATATGTTGAAAACCTTACAGAGATTGAAGTGACAAATGTGCATGATTTTGTTCAACTTTTGCGTCTGGTACTTTACAAGACAAGTCTCTTTATGTTCAATTTGATTAGTTCAAATTTAAGCCAATTATTTGCATTTAACTTAAAATTGTCATGGTTCTTATGATTATCAGGGAGATGCAAATAGAAGAGTTGCAGCGACCAATATGAATCGCGAGAGTAGTAGATCACATAGTGTTTTTACCTGTGTAATTGAGAGCCTATGGGAAAAGGACTCCATGGCCAACATTCGTTATGGAAGGCTTAATCTAGTGGATCTAGCTGGTTCAGAGAGGTATCTTAAAACCTACATTTTGTTAAAGCCAGAGCTTTTTTAAGTTTTACAGAACCATTTTCCAGACTGTTAGCTGATCGTTCTTTGTTAACTTTAAAATAGGAAGAAAATATCTGGTGCAGAAGGTGATCGTCTGATGATGTAGCCTATATGATGTAACCAATAAGGCAGAAATATTGAGATGCAACCAGCTTCAGACGTTGAGAGAATGGAAAGAAAAGAAGAGTATTCTCCTTGTAAGTTATTCACAGTTCTCAAGTATAGTCTGTGAAAAATCAGAAAATCAAATGACACAATCTTGCCAACAAATTCTATTTGAGGGACCAGGACTGTTGGTTTTAGATGAAGGGCATTTCCCACGCAACAAGGACACCAACATACTCCATGCTCTTTCCCAAATACATACGAGGAGACGGGTGTTATTGTCAGGCACCCTCTTTCAGAACAATTTTAAAGAGCTCTTCAATCTTTTGAGGCTGGTAAGGCCTAATATTTTAGATTTGAACTCTTTTCAAGCCTTCTTCAGCCGGTTGATCAGTATCATTACTGCAACTGAGAGGCATCCAAAATTAATGTATAGGGGGCATGTTCAAGATACAGTTGAGAGAATCAGGTTCCCTTTGTTTTATTTGCTCACAATTCCTCTAAACTTTGTCAGAGTTCCAAGTACAGACTCTATAAGCTTAAAGCTAGCATATGTTCTTAAGATTTCTCAAATTTCCAGCATTGTTATGTTTTCAAATCTAAGAGCATCTCACTATAGAACAGATCTCAGACTGATTTTGTTGATAAATACAGGGTCTTGCAAACAGGAGGGTGGGTTCAACGAGTATGAATGCTGAGAGCTCTCTTTCTCATAGTGTGTTCACCTGTGTACTAGAATCTCGTTGCAAGGTAATCTTTAAGTTTTCAAGCCTTACATGACTGGAAATTTGAAACCAACAAACCATCTATATGTGAGCCCATGTGTGAAACAAGAACAAAAGAAAAGAATATAATTTATATTGGTAGATAGGGGTATATTCGGTTCTGCATTCTGAATACATTTAGATGTATCCAACCATGGACAGGCAAGCATCGATGTCAAAACTCTATATGGCTTGAATAGAGAAAATGTTAGTGCTTCAACTAAAATTGAGCCAAACAATGATTTGTTCCCTTAAACGATAGATTTGGTGGTAGAAAGTAAATAACTCAATAATGAACTATCGACAGTAAGAGATGTGGATATGGGAAAAAATCAAACAGGGGCCAATTTAAGTTGTCAAATTCGAGACGTTGTCCATTTTGAGGATTGTGAAACAGTTGAGATCCAAGCAAATAGTAAATCTTCTCTGCAGGCTTCTAAAGAAATATCTCCGTTGACACCCAGCATGGAGCATTGTGAATCCAGAAAGGTGGGCTCTGGAGCTTCTGATGTTGAACAGGTCCCAATGAAATTGGCTATCTCAAAAATCCATTCAAGTGTTGCAACTGCTCAAGAAGTACTTATATATGACATTGAATCTCATCCACATAATAGTTTATCTACTTGTGATATGGATATTAAGGATGATATGCCAGCAACCAAAAGTTTGGGAAATTCATGTGATAATAATACAGGGCCTGCATGTGATGCCACTGTCAGTGAAAATGGTAGTCTTCATAATATACCAAATACTTTGTCTCCCACTTTAATTATTGTCCCATCCTCTTCATCTCCCATTCTTCAGAGTCCACCACTCAGTGTCTCGCCTCGGATTCAAGAGTGTAGGAAGAGTGTGAACAAATCATTTTGCAATATAAACTTGTTTCTCAATCTCAAGGACTACGAAAACATTTGTAAGCTATCAATGTTGCTTCATCCAACATTTTTCTTGGTTGAAGTTCAGTAATAAAATTCTTGAACATGCCTTCAAGCTTCGTCCACTATTTCAGACCACACTGTAAGGTTTCAGTTTTGCAAAGATGACCTTGTAATCATTGGTTATGTTATTTGGATGGCCGCCATGAGTTGCATCAATATTTGTTGAGCTCATCTTGTCATTCTAGGAAGTGATTTTGTTTAAACTTGGACATGTAGTATTTTTGTTACCTACAGTTAAGTGTTGCTTAGAATTTTTAATTCTATTGTTAAAAAGATTTCATTCCACTGGACTATGATTTGATTTGAAATTTGAAATTTTATTATCAATGACTTTTGAATAATTCAATGCTTTCTTGCATTTCATTTACCCATGTTGCTGGCCATTTATAAAAGACCTTATTTTTCTTTCTTGCTGATTATAGTTTACGACATGATCGACCATTTACATTGTCAATGGCAAATGCTGGTCCAAATACAAATGGCTCTCAATTTTTTATCACGACTGTAGCTACTCCATGGCTAGACAATAAGCATACAGTGTTTGGATGAGTTGTGAAGTGGATGGATGTTGTGCAGGCCAGTGCCACTATTAACTATGGATCCCCAAATCATATGATTTGGTCTACTGTGAAGTTCACTAGGCATTATGACCTACTTCCACATGGAATTGGTCTGAAAACATTTCTATTTTTTTTTAAAACAGTTATAGCCGTGGATACAACGACGGCGTGCCGTGGAACTTTTCCAAGTCTGACTGTCGCAGGTATAGCATCCCCGTCGCTATAGCGACAGCTTAGACATCTAAATAAACATAGAACATTGTCGCTGTATCAACGACAAATTAGGGGTCGTCGCTATTGCGACGCAAAAGTTGCCACAGGAAAAAAAACACTTAGACGTGGCAATATCCACGCTTATTCGTGGATATTGCCACGTTTTTGCCGTGGCAAAATTGATCACATGTACTAGTGGGTTGTGGAAAAGGAGTTGCAGACCAAGTTGATTGAGGCTTATTCAGACACGCAAAAGAAATATTTTGCTGAGAATCCAAATTTAGAGATTTTCTAAATGTAGAGAAAACTATATCCCAAGGAAAGTAGTTGGGATATGGTGATTTGGGGTTCCCCTCTGCATCACCATTAGATTTGAGGTTGGATAGGGTTGTTTATTTCCTATTGAGATCCTATTTTTGCAGCAATGGTGAGTTCCAATACCTTGGATTTAAAGTTGTCCTAGAGACAATGGAATTTCCCTATATTTTAATTACTAGTTTCCATTAGGTTGTGGTTGAATTGTTGTACTAAAGAAACTAGAATTTCCCTAGAGTGGAAGTAGAGACCACACATTCCATTCAGTTATAGTTGGACTGATTCTTGAGATAACTTGTGGTTGAGTGGACTCTTGCTTGTGTAATCATTTTTCCAGCTCGGGTTTGACAATTGCAAACTGTGTTTTGTCTTACAATGTGTCTACCGATGGCTGGAGGGTGGCACATTTAATTTTGATTTTGTATTTGACAAAGATAAGTGATTTATATCATGTTTATTTAATTTATTTGAATCTGATATGATTTATTTATGGATTCAGATGAAATTTTTTATGAAACCTATGGATATTTCTGGGATAAATTTGTCATGAATTTCAATATATTTATTCAGGTAAATTTTGTTAAGGAATTGGAAACTAGTTTTTGGAATTTTGTGCAAAAATTGTTTTCGGAAATGATTTTTTGGAATCTCCACTAAATAAATTATATTTATAACTATGTTCATTATATAATGTGTATTTTTATGCTACAATATTTTCGATATGGTTTAAAACACTTCTCTTTGATGATTCTACCTTTTATTCAAAAACTAGTTTTTTGATTGGGTTGTTTTGCAGAGATTAGAGACTTATCATGTGAAGTGTTTGTAAAAATTCATCAGTGTATTTATTATGCTTATTTATGATAAATACACATGTTTGAGGATATTTGCGACTTTACATATGAAGTGTTTGACGAAATATTAAAATGAGATATACCAATTTTATGACTTATAAAAAATTTAATTTAGATTTTTAATGGAATTTGAATGATTCTATGAGTCGTGGATTCAATTATTCTAGTGATTCTTAGAATTACAATAAAATTTAGATGAGTAGACTTAGAGAGTTTTGTGATTTATTTAATGGAATGAATATGGGAATAAATACACATAAATATGAATGTATGTGAACCATTATACTCTTTCCATTATCTATTGTATTCATATATTTATGTTTATTTGGAATTAGGAAAGTTAAAATGGAAACTAGGTACATTACAGAGAAAATAGATAACTAGATGTGGATTGAAATATTTGTTTTCATAAAAATGGAATGCTACAACCATGTGATCTATTAATAACATTTTTTTTATATTGGTTTCTAATTATTAGGTTTTATAATTTATGTATTTATTCATTGCATTTTGGTTTAGTTATTTAAGAACAATTCCTTGTTGTGAATGTTAACTAGTTTCATTGGAATTGATGGAAAATATCTCCTTATGTGCAATTAGAATGGTCTGAAAATAAAACTTTAATTGGATGTAGGTTCATTATTAAATACATTGATAATGTATGTAATATTTATTTTGGTTTTCTTGGCATGGTTACAAGATAACTTTCTGCCACACTAGCTGCTTATATTGAAAAACTATCTAACTAGTCTTGGGGTCTCCCTTCCATGATTACCATGATCAATTATTGTAATTTTTAAAATTAGGAATTATTTATATGTAATTAGATGCTATTAATCTATTGGGATATTTTTATTTGTTAAAGAAATGTATTTTTGATAATTTTCATCATTTGGGAAATAAGTGTCATAATTAACACCTTAATTACTAGTTAACTATGAATACAAATAATTAGCATTTAGAACTGGTTATCATACAATATATGTTTTCTTTTGAATATTTTAATATGTTAATCAGAATTCCAATCCATTATATAATCTGTTGGATATGTTGATAAATTTATATTAAATTATTGTTAATTGATGGATTTTTCTGGCAATTAATTTTGGGAAAATAGAAATTAAATGTTTATGGCTTATCTATTGCACTAAAAATAAATTCATTATCCTCATATAGATAATAATATGTCCCTTAGACACCCCCCTAGGTGTATACCAATTGGAAACCGCGCACTTGTTAAGGTGTACAGGTTGTTAAGCAAGTCATGGGTTCAAACGTCGTTGCAGCCTAAGATGCGTTGTGGGGGTCAGCGTATTCTCCTGGAGGTTATAGTGCTAGCGGTTGGAATCGACCCCATGTCATGCGAGTACGAAACCGAATAGTTTCTGATTAATCCAGATACAAAAATAAAAAAAATATGTCCCTTAGACACCATAATATCCTTAAGGGACATTACACAAATATTAATCATAGGTTAGTGTAGACTCTACCCATGTTGTCAAATAATGCATTTTAGTAATAATAAACCTATTTTATAAGTATCATGTTAATGGATTTACATGGCCAATAAATTCCATTACATATTTCCCAATGGTTCTCAAACCATAATGGGTTATAGTAACATTTCATCTCAATCAAATGGTAATTCCGTGTGTTGGTAGATGTAATATTAATTATTGTGATTTGTGGCATGTGTATACAAATTTGGCCATTGGATCCTTGTAAAAACTACCTTCTATTTAATATAACTTTCATCAAATTTTACACCACTTTTTCCATTATACGCCTCCCAATACATTGCTCGTTAATAATGATCAAACATGCATCTTTGTATAGTCCCATATTGGACTAACTTGTACAAATTTTTAGAATCAATTTATATTTTGTTGCTTGTGTATATGACTACTTAAGATATCATTGATCCGATACTTTGTTGTTGATCAAGAACTAGGGAATTAAAAAATATTAAAAAATATTTGAGACACTACCCACATAGTAGGAAAATATCACAAAACCCTGCCCATAGTTTTGAATGGTTTTCCATCTATTATTTCATGTGTGTGTGCATCTGTAGCCTCTAGCGGTAGCTGAATTCATGGTTGGATATTTATGGACCAAGATATATAAGGTTTAAGTAAAGGGATCAATTATCTCTACGTCCTTTATGGTTAGGAACCTAGGTTGATGTTCGGGGTAGGCTCTGAAAGAGCCTAACAGAGTGAGGCCCCTCCAAGTGGGACCCCTTGGAACATTTCCATGGATGTAGTGACCTGAACTTCATACATGAACCACCCACACACACACACACAAATATACTTATATATGTATGTATATGTATGTATGTATATGTATATGCTAGATAATTTTCCAACTATACAAAATTCCAACAAAAGGGTTTATCCCCTTGGAAAAATATGTAGAGTGTCTAAGAGACTAGTTGTATATGGTTTATAAGTAAAATCCTTGGAACTTCTACACTTGGGATTTTATGAGAAATGTTGGTACCCTGAATCATCTCATCTTTTATACTTATTTCTATAAGATTGGTCCTTTTATACTTTTACTAGCCTCTTTCATTATCCTATAGTTTACCTGTTTCATTTATTTTGAAGGTCAAAGGAATTTAGAGGTAAGAGAGTTATTTCGCTCTATTTTTACAATTTTTAATTGATTGAACAAAATATTATAATTAATTTCCAATAAAACCTTTTTATACTTGGTATTAAATAGTTTGGTGAATGAAGCAGCTGTTACATGAAAATGTTTGAAGAACCTTTACTCCTTAGGTTGTGGTCAATGGGTCGGTCTAGGAGGGATTTCATTAGAAGATTGAGGATATTCTGATATCCAAATTGTTATTATTACTGCACAAATGAGAGTGAGGATCATCACTCATGCACTTCATGTCATGAGGATGAACCTATGTGTTATTATTGTCGATATGTTCTTCCAATTTCTAGGTTGAAAGTAGATCCTACATATTGTATAAGATTGGCAATCTGTAAAAAGATGGATCTTTGTTTTGTTCTCTTCCTGTATAAAAGATTGGTGATATGAAGAGAACATGGGGAGATATAATAGTGATCCAAAACTATTTTTAATGTAAAAAAATGTGTTATGAATTTTCCTTGAATACAGTATTGTGAAGACTTCTTTGATGATCTTGATCCTCATGATGTGTATGTGATTTCATGCTTTAATCTACAATAAGTACCAGGCTCATATTCCGATTGATAAGGAGTGCTAGTTTGGATTTGAATGCCTCTCTATTTCTATTTTTTATATTTTTCCTAAGTTTTGTACATGCTTTTTATCTTCAATCCACTATAAATGCGAAAGTTTTTAAAGTTATGAGTTGAGTGATTTTGAATTCAGGCTTGCGTATGTACTAATATTTGATTTGTCCATTTATGTTGGAGTGTGAAACATATAATATAGGTTTCATGTTTTTTTATTTCATTTTGATAGATATTTAGTCTAGATTTCTTTCTGTTGATTCGAATATTGGTTTCCCTTTTGAGTAGAGTGCAATGATTTACTTCCTTTCAGATGGATTTACAGGAATTTGTTTGAAATTTACAAATGATGAAATGATTTTCATAGAATAGAAATGGATTTCAAAACTAATGAAAAAAGCATTCTATTGTAAGATTTTTTATTCAATCACTAGAAATTACAGATTAGGGTTTGGGAAATTTTGGTTTCATGGTAGTCACAATAGCTCATTTATAGTTTTGACTTTCATTCCAGTTTCTGCTATAGCATTTAAGTCAAGTTTGCATACTAAAATTGGTAGATCATTTTCATACTCCAAGCATTCATTCCTTTGTTCCATATATTTATAGTCTTTGAAAATTAATAGGATTTCATCTCTTTACACATAGGTATAGTACATATTCTATTGTATTAGTTAAGAATTGAATTTAGTGACAATTGGTTTAATTACATATTGTTTCCTTCAGATTCAAATGGTAGTGATGGCATGTGAGTAACTGGGTTTCTATGGAATCGAGCTTCTTGTTTATGATAGAAAATCAATAGGATAGTTTTAGTAGAAAATTTATAGAATCATTTTTCTAACAAAGTCTTGAACATATTTCATAAAGTTTAGCATAGAATTGGAAATGTTTTAGGTTTAACTAGCATAATTATTTTCTTAATATCATAGACATAATGTTGTATGAGATACTGGTAACTTTATCTAGAATTTGATTTCATGAACTTTTAAGTTAGCATTTGACCTTAGTATATTTTCGGCATTTTCAACAGATTTTTGTTTGAGTAACAATTCTCTTTTCTCGTCTTTTGAGGATTATTTTGGAGTTTTGATTAACTTTTGATTGGTGCAAGGTGTACTCAAATCTATGTTTGAATCCATATAGCATTTTTTATATCCTAGCTTATGAAATTCCACAGACTAGGGTTGATATATAGATTCATAATTTAAGTGTGATTTTAGGGTTTTGTGTGCTTTTATAGTAAGTTCAAATATGCATAGTTGGTTTCCTTTGTAGGATTATAATAAATATTTTACATTAAGTTTATTATCTGCACAAATAATGTATGAAACTTATAAGTTACAGTCTCTGGTTGAAATTTATTAGATCGAGAAATAGCATAATTCTTTTCTTAATATCATAGACAGAACGTTGTATGAGATTTTGGTAACTTTATCTAGAATTTGATTTCATGAACTTTTAAGCTAGCATTTGAGCTTAGTATATTATCAGCAGTTTCAATAGATTTTTGTCTTAGTAACAATTATCGTTTCTTGTCTTCTGAGGATTATTTTGGAGTTTTGCTTAAGTTTTGATTGATGCAAGGTGTACTCAAATCTATGTTTGAATCCATATAACATTTTTTATATCCTAGCTTTTGAAATTCTACAGACTAGGGTTGATGTATAGATTCAGAATTTAAGTGTGCTTTTAGGGTTTTATGTGCTTTTATAGTAAGTTCAAATCTGCATACTTGGTTTCCTTTGTAGGATTATAATAAAGCTTTTACATTAAGTTTATCATCTGCACAAACAATGCATGAATCTTATAAGTTACAGTCTCTGGTTGAAATTTATTAGATCAGGAAATATGAGATAGAAGACATATAAATAGCCTCACAATGTTGGAATCATTGTTGGGGAGTTGAAAAAAGATAAGAGTAGGTTTAGCCTAACTAGTTCTTGTGTGTTGAGGTATTTTTTACAGACTTAGGAGAGGAGAGACATTAATATGAGAGGTAAGAACCTATGCATATACTTTAGTAGGTCTCTCCAAATCTAGGTTGTCTCTTAATTTTTCTTATGAGTATACCTAACGGTAAACTAGAAATTACATCTCCAGTAAAAAATTTGTACAATAAATACTCTATCAGTTCCAGAAATCCCATTACTAACCAAAGTAGGGGGGTTGGGAGAAATAATGAAAGTGAAGGAAATGATATTCCTAATATGGTAGAATCACATTTCGAAACTTCTATGAATAAAGGACAGGAAGACAATCTCACTACTGTAGGTGACCAGTTTGAGATATCATAAAATATTCTCAAATTTCTTGAAAATGTAAGAGAAGTTAGGGTATTACAATTCGAACCTGAGGTTGACCACGTAACAATAGGGAAATGGACTACAACTTCAACTCAATAGCCATAATCATCTTTTTGGGAGATATGGGGGATGAATAGAAAGCTTCAAATGCAGGTGGAGATAACACAAATACTGACGATTTTGAAATCACCTTTGGATTTCCAATTTTTGATATAACTCCTAATATTAACATGAAAAATATCCCTCCCTTGATATTACCTCATTTTCATGGGTTAGTGACTAAGGATCCCGATTAATTTATGTTTGAGTTCAATATTTTGTGTAGGAGTTATAATTATATTAAGGATACTCATAAATTAAAGTTGTTTCCTGACACCCTTAAATATTTATCTCTCAAATGGTTTATGGGGTTAAAGGATGGTTGTATTCTAAATTGGAAAGGTATGAAAAGGACATTTCAAAATAAATATCATGAATATTGCAATACCACAAATATAAATACTGACATCTTTAAAATGCAGCAACTCGAGGATGAGAACCCTAAAGACTATGATGAATTATTCTTGTACAACCTACAGAGGGAAACAAATGGATCATTAAATGAATACTTTATTAAGATCATCTTTCTAAAAATGATCCAGAAAGAATATGTAGACATCCTCAGCCTAATGAGCTGTGGTGATATTTCGCAAAAATGTTTTACATAGAGTTGTGATTTATGTATGAATTATTCACGAAGTCGAGTTAAATAAGGTATTGGAATTAGGGATAAAACTATTAAGGAAAACAAATTTTCTAAAGGTATCACTCGAAGAGAAATAAGGAACTTGCTTGAAAATTTTAAAGTGCATATTCTAACCACCTTTAGTAACCAATTCGAAGCACTTAAAACTAAGAAGAGATAGGAAGAAGATAATTATTTGGCTATTTTATGTTCTAAGTGTAGGAAGAAACACTATTTGAAAGAATTTCCATTGAATTAAATTCAATTTTGTGTTGTGTGTGCAGAGGATCATCATACGGATAAATGCCTCTCTTTGAATAGGCTTCAAGCAGTCTACAAAAATTGATTGGAATCCAATGATCCACCTCAATATGCTCAAAGAATACTGTGGCCCCCAAGACCCTAAGGTATGTTTCCAAAAGATCCTACACAATTTCCTCCATATTTTAGTAATCAATGGAATTCTCATCTTCCCATGCAAATTTCTATGCAAAATTGGCCTCCTCAATATGCTAAACCCCAAGCTTGGAAGAAAGGACAAAGGGGGAAATATTATTCAAACCATTTACCCAAGTATGTTCCTGCACATGGTTGTCCCAATTATAATTAATACACTCATGTTACACCACAACTCTTATATGGGTTTCATCCCCTCCTTCTTTTCCCCCAATACCACCTCAGCTATAATTGCCACCTAATAAGAACCCTCCACGACCAACCCAACTACCTGCATAGCCTATTCCAAACCCTAATAACCGAATGGATCAACCTATTAACAATTTTGAGCATGGAATTGTTGATGCCTAAACTATTATAAATATTCCAGTACAGGAAATTCAACTTGGGTTTGGAAATTTTGTGAATGAAACTGGCTCCACTGTGGTAATTAAGGAAGAACAAGACAAGGAGGAAAATTCTAGTCTCACACCTATGAAGGATGATTTGGAGGATGTAACTATTCCTAAAACATAGGATTCCACTTCTAAATCTATGAATTGGTCTCATATTTCATGAGGTGGGTTTCATGAAAAAGAGGTAAGGAATGTATGTTTAAATATACCCCTATTATAGGAAATTAAATATGTACCAATTTATACAAATCTTGTCAGGGATTTATGCATTAAAAATCCATGAATAAAACAAAAGGACCACCCTATGATACATCTTGTTGGTCGTGTATCAGAGTTGATAACAGGGAAACATGTAATTGAGAAATATGCTAATCCAAGTATCCCTATTGTCACCATTATCATTAATAATATCCCCATAAAAATTATCTTGATTGACCTAGGGGCAGCCAATAACACAATGAATGAGCAAATGTTATAAAAATCTTCAACTAAACTATCTTTTTTTCCTACACCTACTATGTTAAAGTTAGCAAACATATCTACTATTAAGCCTATTATTGTTTTGGATGACATCACTGTTACCTCGGCTTCTTGGGAGTACCCTGTGGATTTTATGATAATATAAAAAAATATCATAGCAGAGGACATCCAATAATTCTAGGCAAGCCATGGGTAACTACATCCAATGCTTTCATAGGATGTAGAGAAGGGGAAATGACCATATCTAATGGAACTTCAAAAAAAAAGTTGATACTTTACCCACCATCTCAACCCAATGTTGAGAATCCTTCATGGGCATAAAATCCTAGGTGTATAGAGGATCCATATGGGGATGAATATATTTCTTAACCTTTGTTGACCATTGAAAATTTTAGATGAATCGAGGAAAAAACTAAGGATAATGCATTAACAATGTTCCCTTCTACCATTGGTTGTATTGATTACCCTAGATATTTTCAAGAGTTTATCTATATATTCAAAGAGAAGTTTCAAGAACAATATAGCCCTATAAATTCCCGCTTGTCTGGTATTTTCTCTATTGATGAGAGTCTAGGGACACACCATTCATATTGAGATTAGCCCAAATAAATTTTTGTATATTAATGCTAGTCTAGAACAAGGCCAACAGAAATAATTGATGAGTATACTGAAAGCATAGTCTGGTGCGTTTTCTTTAGAATAAAAGGATATGAATGAAATTTATCCTAATACTTGCAACCATCATATATACACTCAAGACAATATGATACCTATCAAACAGCCTTAAGGAAGGATGAATCCTTCCCTAAAGGATATTGTTAATGAAGAATTATAGAAGTTGATTTATGTTGGGTTTATTTATCCAATTTCAGAGATAAGTATGTCTCTCCAATCATGATTGTCCCAAAGAAAAATGAAAAATGAAAAGTGGCAGATATGTGTAAATTTTCATGAATTAAACAAAGAAACATTCAAGGACTATTTCCCATTACATTTTATAGATCAAATTTTGGATACTTTATTCGAAAAGCAATATTTTTCTTTTCTTGGCGGGTTTAGTGGATATAACCAAATTTAAATTGCACCAGAAGACCAGGAAAAAACCACCTTTACCTGCCAATGGAGCACATATTCCTATAAGGTCCTAATCCATGATTGTGTGGAAGTCTACATGGACGACTTCACTATTTATGGAAATATTTTTTAAGAACCTTTGAATAACTTAGAGAAAACACTAAATTGATGTCAAGAATCCAACTTTGCTCTCATCCATGAAAAATTTAAAATGCTCTTAACTGAGGGTATTGTCCTTGGACATTATATTTATGCAATATGAATTATATTTGACTCGGCTAAACTTGAAGTAATTGCTCAAATTTCAATTCCTTGATCACAAAAAGAAGTAAGAATTTTTTTAGGCCATGCAGGCTACTATAGACGGTTCATTGAAAATTTCACTAAAATAGCTACACCATTATTTAAGCTGCTTTGCAAACATCTTTTATTTTCATGGGATTAGGATTGCCATATTTCTTTTGACATCCTAAAACAAAAATTATCAACAGCTCCAGTATTGGGAGGACTAAATTGGGCCATCCCCTTTCACATTCATACAGATGCTTCAGGCATAGATTTAGGTGTTGTGCTTGGACAAAGAGAAAAATAGAACTATTATGTTATTTATTTCATCAGTAAGAACCTTACTGCTGCAAAATTTAACTATACTATTACTGAAAAGGATTTTTAGCAGTCATACATGCCACTAAAAAATTTAGATACTATTTCATTGTTTATGAAATTTTTGTCTATAGTGATCATTCTACAATCCATTTTTTGATGAATAAATATATCACTAATGGAATCATTACTATTTGGATACTTCTACTACAGGAATTTAATATTAGTATTATAGATAGACCTGGTAGAGAAAATCTAGTTGTTAATTTTCTTTCTAGGATTAATAATGACAATAGAAATCCCACTCGATTGGATGATACTTTTCCTGATGAATCTGTTTTTGTTGTGCACAATAATTCCCCATGGTTTGCAGATATATAAAATTATTTAGCCTTAGTAAAATTTTCACAGAATATGCTAGCACGATAAAAGATAAAAGTTATTCAATTAAGTGTCAACTACTCCTGGATTGGGAGATATCTATTTTGTACATTTCATTATATGATAATTAGAATATATGTGCAAGAATATTAAATCCACGAGATACTCAAAGATTTCCATGATGGTCCACGTAGAGGTCATTTCTCAAACAAAAGAACTGCATACAATATTTTACATTTATAGTGCTATTGGAAAAACATGTTTAAGGATGTTGCCATGTATGTGAAAGGTTGTGACAATTTCAAACGAATGGGAATGCCTACAATAGCAGATGAGATGCCACTCAAGGCCCAGGTATTGATCAAACCTTTCAAAAATTGGGATTTAGAATTTGTCACTTCAGTCTCTTTTATGTCATGTAAAAGAAAATACATTCTAGTTTGTATTAATTATGTAACCAAATTGGTAGAGGATAAATCATTTTGTAGGGCTACACAAAAGTATGTTATTGATTTTCTATATGAATATATTTTTACCCTTTTTGTGTTTCTCGATAAATTGTGACTAACCAGGGAGCACAATTCACTTCCAATGCAATGAAATCTCTTTTGGAACGGTATAAAATCAAGAATTGCAAATCCTCTCCCTATCACTCATACGAAAATGGGAAGGTAGAATCTACAAATAAGGTGCTCGAATTTATTCTTACTAAAATTGTTCAATGACATCACAAAGACTAGGTGAACAGGATTCAAAAATCCGTATGGGATTACATGACTACTTGTAGAAATGCTACATGCCATACACCTTTTGAACTTGTGTATGGGAAACAGGTTTTGTTTCCAATTGAATTCCAAGTAAAAACATTCTAGATGGCCATGCAATTATGGCTAGACATGTATGAAGGATAGAAATAAAGAGTCATGCAGCTCAATGAATTAGACGAAATTCGTCAAGATGGAATTCAGCGCAATATGTTGGTCAAGGATCAAAGATCTCGTTGGCATGATCCATTTATAAGGAAAAATCATTTCCATAGGAAATTGGCCTTTACTCTTTGATTCGAGGTTTAAAAATTTCAAGGGAAAGCTCACTACCCATTGGATAGGGCCTTATGAAATTGAAAAATATCTGAAAAAGGTTCAGTCAAGATTATAACTATTGATGATAGTCATATTTATTTTGTGCTGAATGAACATCGACTTAGATTATATTGTTGTTCCATTTCCAAAAAAATATTTTATTCATGACATGTCACAACAATCAGAGATGGAGGTTGTCCACAAAAGGACTCTTCCTTCCCATGCAATTTAATTTATTGATCCCAATTTTCTGATCTACATATGTAAATAATTTCTTGTTCGAGTCCTTCAAAAAAATAGAGATAAAAATAAATAAAAAGAAAAATAAAAATAAAATAAATAAAAATAAAAATTAAAAAAATGAGTTTGGTTTTCAAAACTAGAATGTTGGGGCAGCTAGACTGTAACTTGCTTGAAAACTGGATATCTAGTAGGTAAGGTTTCCATTTGATCTTTTGTTTTCAAATAATTCATTTTCTCTCATGTTGGATGATGAAGGATGCTTTAATATCTTCCTTCCAACAAGCCTTGTACTATAGACTACAACACTTTATCTACGCTCAAGGCCCTAGATATTTTTCTTCGTACCTTGAAGCTTGTTTAAATCAATGGAAGGTACTCTTGTTGATAATAGCAGGAAAAAAACATTGTCCTCTATCTATAATATTTCCATTAGGTCACTCAATTACAACATATTTATTCATACGTAGTGAAATATACCATGGCACCTTCGCACTCATTCACATCAAATGTGATATGCCTTGCATTGGTTAGCATAATTCCTTAAGGGTTTATAATCCAATGATTTTATCCTATGTTTGACTTCAAACAAATCTATTCACATAGGCAGAATTGTGCTATGAAAAAGGATATGTCGAAGACTATCATATTCATGTTCCTATGTTATTCCAGATTCCAGCTGATTTTGGTTGGTTTGATCAAATAAAGTTTCACCGAGCTATGATGGATGCAATTTGTTTGTCCAAGGAATTTTTTATGCATATCATATGGCCTTCTTGCTACAAAATTTGAACTCAGTGTTATACCAAAATCCTATCACCATCATGTGATAAGACCTTTGACATATCTACTTTCCTTGAATCCCAGCACTTGGAAGTTGAAACGCATACCATTTGTCAATCTTTCATAAAAATGCTCAGCACCGCACTTTCCCCTTTATCCATGAGCAGTACCTTGCTTGCACCACCTATCCCTTGTCATCCACAAGTGGTGCCACTGTGTATGGCCCTTAGTCCATATATGTTTCTTACCTAAACAACTCTTTCATAGAAGGAGAAAAGCGGTACCCTGGGTAAAATGGGAAAAATAGAAGTTTCTTGAGGCTTCTAGAAGATGAGCCTCAGGTCATCCCTTATCCATATCATTGTGGGTTAGTTGAGCTTGAGATCCCCCATGATAGGATCTTAGAAGCCACCTCATCCACAAATATTTTAACCATTCCTATCCATTGAGCATTATAAATACAAGCTCATGTCCATGGTTTGGGGGGAGAACTTTTGAGGTATTGTTATGATGTTGGATTGATCACTTGGCCCAAGCCATTTGAGAGAATAGAGAGAAAAGTTGGAGCTTATGGGGATGAAGTGTTGGTTTCATGGAGATGCATGTCAACACTAAGGCTTAATTTGTTGTAAACTTCTCTATTCATCTTAATGCAAAGCTGATTTCTGTCCCACATTACTATTGTTGTTGATTTCACACATACATGTTGTTAGATTCCTTAGTCACTAACATGGATTAGTAGGTTATATTCTAGTAGATTTGATGCGTTTGCATGTTTAATCTGATTGCAGGTACACAGGGTTACTATCAAAGCATCGCATTCCAGGTATCTACAACGTCCAAGGAGGGTCTTCAACATTTTTCATTCATTTGTTCTGGATCTAAACCATTAAGACCAGTGGAACACCTTACTGTCCACAAAAGGTGAAACATTCGTGCTTACAAATATGGTGACTCTGCTAGGGATTGATATATGTATCAGTTGATTTGATCTTCCTTAGTTCTTCAACTCTTGTCTAAATCCAGGCTCCTTCTCCAACTCTCTTCAGTCAAATCTGGTAACTGAGTTAGTGAATTTGGGTTTGAAACCTCCAAATCTATTTAGATCTAAATCATTTTGACCTTTTATGCTATGTTTTTATACTCAATCTATCAGCCTTTAGCCTGAACTGGTCTTCTTCTGACTTGATTTATCATTCTCTTTGTGTTTTGGATTTTTATAGGGAACCATGCCTATGCAATGGATGAGAAGTAGTTCCACCACCTGAACCGAGTTAGCAGCACACGGTGCCACCACCTGAGTATTGTTGGTGAGAAGTGGTTCTGGGATAGAACCGCTCTGTCGATGCCTGAGAAGCACGGTGCCAGGTAGGAATCATTCCAAGACCTCCTTTTTCTCATTTTTTGTAAAAAATTGAGTTGTTTTGCTTTTAGCCCTGCACTTTCAGGGTTGTGTGATAGAATCAGATGCTTGTGGTTTGAAATTTTATGGTTTAAGACTGGTTTGATGAGAAAATTCAAAAGCTATATTAGGCTTTTTGATTTTTCATTCACTTTGATGCTTGTTGGCTTTGATTTTCCAAAGATTTCTTGTTTTCTAAAAAGCTTAGGGTGCTAGTAAGATCTCTTTTCATTTCTGTCATATAGACTAAAAGAAGAACATTTTATTAGCATCTTAGTTTCATTTTTTGTTTGCATAGAGAACTTCTTTTTCCTTCCTTTAAAAGAGAAAATATTTTACTGAGATTAGGATATTATCATTGACCATTAGACATCGGATTCCTAACTGGATTTACAAGCTTTCAGGATCTTTATGTTCTTTTGTCTCTTATGCATTTAGAACTATCTCATCAAAATAAAAATATGATAGTTTTAAGTTAGATTTGCCTATGTTTTAAGAAAATTGAAAAATAGAGTGCATTTGCATGTAGTGTGCTTCCTATTTTTCTTTTAGGAAAAGAGATTCTTCCCCTTATTGTTTTCAGAAAAAAGAAATCAATTTAGAAAGTGTTGCTTGTCTTTGATTTTGTGTTCAAGACTGGTTTTTTGAAGTATTTTTGGTTTTGAAACAAAAGAAAACACTCTCTTTCCCTCCCGTAAGTAGGCATACTGAACAGTAAAGTGAAATATTTGCATACGCATAGTGCATGGTTTTACTTTTTTGTCAAAACACCATGCATTCACCTAATCGTCCACTTTAAAATTAATGGTAGATATAGGATAACATTTACATAGCAATTGGAGTGATAGGTTAGAGACGTGTTTGAGCGTCGTTAAGCGTAGGAGCTCTCGTTATTTGTCTGCATTACATATCGGGACTCGCGCGGTTTGTACCATCGGTATATTGAATGGCCTTTCATGTACCCTTGAGGTATATAGAAAGGTACTTCAAGAACTCGATTGTAGATCAGAAGGCCTCTTATGTATGGTTAGGCATTAGACAGCACTGCTACCGATTCGAGCTCCCATGTACCTTGAGTCTATTGGGAGACCCCACTAAGATACCTTATCCATCTAAGGAAAGCCCTTTGGTCATCTTGTTTGGATCCATACATCAAAAAAAACATTTAGGGAGATTACTACGCATGCACCCTCGAGGTATATCACGAGTGGCACCTTCTTGACAATCTTGGTGAGAGACCTGACTATTTGAACTCATCCTATCATTTTAAGTTTGCTTATTTTGACCTATAGCTTGTGTAGGGAAATTTTTTGGTGTGTTTTCTAGATTTTCAGACACTAGGTTAGATAGGAACTGTACAAACTCACTGAGTTAAGATAGTCCAGAAGAGTACAGGGCTTGCCACCTGATTTTATTCCTAGTTTAGGAGAAAATCCAATGGAAGCTATCGACCAAGGAGCTCCTACCACCTCCCAAGTGGGAGATAGTGTGGTTGAAAAAATTGGAGGACCATATTCTTCACACTCACCTCCCTTCTTCCAACAGCCTTCTCGCGGAAAAACCTCATTCCATTCTCCCATAGAAGGTTGTGTTGATGATACTACCCATCTAGATTTTGGTTCCAATGCTCCATTTTGGGATACCACTGCAGGACAGGCCATTGCCTCATTTGGCACCCATTTAAACTCTTTTGAAGATGAAGAAGAACGTAGGCAATACCATGCTACCATTCTCCATGCACAGGAGATTGATAAGCAAATAGATGACCTTTTAGGCCCAACACCATCATGTTCCACATATGTTCCTGTGGTATATCGTTCACTCACCGATTCTATGAGACCCATTGAACCGATTATAGATCGTCCAATAACACCCCAAAACCCAGGTCAAAATACCACCCCCACCACCTCCCATGTTATGTCTATTTCTAATCTTCCCATGTCTTCTGCACCTGGGGCTCAAACCTCAATTCTCATTTCATCTTTACCTTCTAGCGCTAGGGGGTCAACTTCCGACATGATCTACATTATCTAATGCCAGAATTGTACCTAGTCAAGGACATACCTCTAACATAGAAACATCTATAGTTTATGTCTCTCCCACCCATACCAATGTGATTAATCCCCAATTTAGTTTAGGTCAGCCCTTGGGGGCACAACCGGTAACCATTCAATCTTATGGAGGTTATGGTTATCAAATACTTGTAGGTAACATTAATCATCCACCCAATCCTACAGGAATGCCTTATGCTGGAATTCCATACCCTAGTAATACTTTTATGCCATGGGGGAAACCCAACTGGTCTTACATGCTAGCCATGGGGGGATACATATACATACTGTGGGAGGTGCCAGAGGACCACCTCATGGAGGTCCTCCCGCTGGGGGGCCTAATGGTTCCAGAGGATCTGCCAACTTTCATCCTTATGGTCCTAATGGTCCTAGTGGTACCAGGGGGCCTGGTCTCTTTCCTCCTTATGGCTCTGGAGGGTCTTCTGGCCCTTCGCCCAGTGGTTCTGGAGGCTCTGGAGGTTTACCTCCTGGTGGCCCTGGAGGGTCTATTTGTTTTCCTCCTAGTGGTCCTGGTGGTCTCGATGGTCCTCATGGTCTTGGTAGCCCTGTAGGTCCTTCTCCTCGAGGCCCTAGTGGTCCTAGCGGTCCTGATCCTAGAAATCAACCCCCTGCGGGTGGATTTTCCATTAGTTCTTCATCACGAAAAACTGTCTTTTAGTCCACTTATGGTCCTACTAGTAATCATATTCCATATCAATATTACCAGTATGTGCAAACCCACCCTCATTTACCTTTCCTAGCAACTTTGGACTTACCTGACTTGTCCAAGTTCATTAATGACCCCATTCAACACAATCCCTTATGGCCTCCTATTTCAGTAAAGCTACCATCAAACATCCCAAATTTCGATAGGAAGTAGGGAGATGATCCAAAGAACCATTTTATAAGATTCGATTTGTGGTGTTCTTGAAACTCCCTCATGGATGACTCCATTCGGTTATGACTCTTTCAACGGACTTTGACCAGTACAGTTGCAAAGTGGTACATTGAACTCCCACAACATTCGTTTGTGGATTTTGGCTCATTAGCAACCATGTTTCTTACACACTTTCAACTCCATATTCATTATGAAATGGGTATTAATCTTTTAACTTCTCTGCTACAAAACACCTTCACCCACATATCTGATCATATCCATGAGTGGAGAAGGCAGAGAAGGCTTATTAAGGCCCCTATTCCAGATCAGTTATTAGCTGATTGGTTTACCAAATCCTTGTTGCCTTCTATTGCCCA
Organism: Pseudotsuga menziesii; assembly: GCA_001517045.1. Taxonomy (NCBI): domain Eukaryota; kingdom Viridiplantae; phylum Streptophyta; class Pinopsida; order Pinales; family Pinaceae; genus Pseudotsuga; species Pseudotsuga menziesii. The sequence goes on along the minus strand of LPNX010682089.1, from coordinate 34,009 downwards.
AGATGTGGCTATGGGTGGTGTCATTACTGAAGAGTAGACTATTAGTCAAGCCCAGTATCTAGACTTGCTCTATTCCCAGTCTAGAACCCTTTATGACTTGATTCCTCAAGCTCCTCATCCAAGCATCGATCCCGCCAAGCCACCAGTAGAAGTACCTATTGATGGGATTGTTGGTTCAATCCAGTCCCCATCAATAGTGAAACCTACCAAGAAGCCCCAAATTGCCACCCCTACTCCTTCGAATCCTAAGGTTTCCACCAAGGTCAATTCTATTCAAAGTACTTAAACGTTGGGAAATAAAAAAAAGGTAAAAATAGGAATAAAAAAAACCTGAAAACCAACAAGAGACTACAATACCAACCAACAGTGATAACGATAAAGGGAAAATAAAAGAAAAATATCCCTATATACTATGCGGTGGTGACCATTTCTCAAAGGAGTGTCCTCATCAAGACAAAATATCCCAGTTTCTGAAGTCCAATCCCACACCCGCAGTACTTACGGATCATTTTCCCTCTCAACAACAACTAATAGACCACATGTCTAATCAAGGTAACTCTAGTTCATCAGAGGAAATTCATATAATTTCCTCGAATACAATTAATCTAAAAACTCGAAGTTAGAATTATGACAAACACGCAGATAAGAAAGAAGATCATTCTTCTTCAGGGAAAGCTCCCTCTACTAGCTCTCCTGAATCCTTGTTTATTGTCCCCCTATCTATCGAAAAGCCTACTCTCGACATGATTTTGTGCCCCCCTAAGAGTACTCTTCGGAAGGCTGTATTTAACCCTAATTCTCGAGCTACTCAATTTTATAATGTAGTTGAAGATCTCGCTCAGGCACCTTGTGCAATGTCTACCTTAGAAGTACTCCAAAGTTTCCCTACACAACACAAAAACGTGTTGACAACATGAGGAGCTCTAGACCTAGATGATACTAACTTGATTCATTTCAATGTTGAGAGCTATCAATATATGTTACCGTATAACTTTCTTTTCATATCATTATGAAAGTAGTTGGAAAGAAGGTTTTTTGAATGGTACTAGATGAAGGAGCTTTGACCTAGGTTTTGTCTCTATCTTGTTGGAAGGCTCTTAGCTCTCCTAAGATTGTACATCACCCACAACCCTTAAAGCCTTTGACGGATGGGATTTCCAACCCCATGGTCTCATATCATCCCTAGCGATCAAGCCAGGGGTGAAAACTATTTCTATTCAAGTAGAATTGGTAGATGCCCCCTTACATTACAACCTCCTTTTAGGAAGAAATTGGTTCTATGCCATAACTACTGTCGCCTCAACAATATTTTGAATAGTCCAATTTTTGCATCTAGGGAGAATTGTCACTATTGACCCACTTGATTTATGTAATTCGGATGTTACTGCCTCCATAGCTAATAACATCCCCATGTTATGCCAGTCCCCTCCTCCTTACCAGTCGATTGGGGTAGGCATATTGAAGGATTCATCCCTTATGGGGATTTTTCCATCCACTCCTCCTAGCATAGATACCATGATAGTCCATATGATCAACTCATCTGATTATGAGCCTAAGGGTAAACAAGTTGTTGAGTCTACCTCATTGAGTTCACATGAATCAATGTATGATGCCATTCAAACCTTTTCCGATGATCACACCGATGACCTTCATATAGTGGCCTCGAATCCCTACCATTTACCGTACTCATTAGAGCCTTATCTTCCTACTCTAGATTATCTCTTTGAGAATTTTCCTTCGAATGAGTCCATTATGGAGATCATGAATACAGATGAGTCCATTTGGTAGGATCACCATCATAGACCCATGTTCCTCCCCAACACTAGTTCGGTTAGCCATGATTTTGCATCCTTGTTTCCTCCTGATATTGTCAATGTACCCTAGAGCCCCATATTGTTGTAAGATACAAATTCTGAAGGAAACCTTTGCAACATTACTCAAATGAATCCGATTGACATATCATTGAAACATGATACTATCGAGCATGTTCATGCTAGGAAGAACTGCTTGGCAGATGAATCTAAAGCATACAAGGCACTTTTCAAAGAATTTCATGATATTTTTCCCTGGTCCTATGAAGATATGTCGGGGATCAACCCATCCATTGTTGTCCATGAGATTAAAACCTATGCCATGGCTAAACCTGTCAGGAAAAAACTAAGGCAAGTTCATCCTTGGAAGGTCGTAGCTATTAAAGATGAAATCAAGAAACTTCTCAAAGCTGGGTTTATTTATCCTATACCCCTGACAGAATGGGTATCGAACATTGTCCCTGTCAATAAAAAGTAGGGAACCATTAGAGTCTGTATCAAATTTAGGGATTTGAATAAAGCTCATCCTAAGGAAACCTTTCCTACTCCACACATCAATCAGATTATCGACAATTGTGCTGGAAGTGTCATCTTTTTATTTATGGATGGCTTCTCTGGATATAATCAGATTGAGATATTACCCTCCAATTAGCATAAGATGATATTAATTTTCCCACGGGGAACCTTTGCATATAAGTAGTTACCTTTTGTCTTGAAAAATGTTAGATCCATGTTCCAGCGTATGATGTCATATGCGTTTCATGATATTAAACATATTGTTGAACCGTCCCTTGACGACCTCCCTGCTCATTCACAGGGATGGGAGGACCACCCTGGTCATCTTAGAGAGAGATTCCTGAGATGTCGTCATTATAATATACAACTCAATCCGCATAAATTTGTTTTTTGCGTTGAGACGGGATGTCTGCTAGGTTTTGTGGTATCCAAAGATGGCATCCAAATTGATCCTTTGAAAATTGCCGCCATTTTAGATCTACCAGCCCCAACTAATCTCCTTGAACTCCAAAGTTTGCAAGGGAAGGAAAACTTTCTCCATTGTTTTGTGTGCAATTTCACAATGAAAACACATAGTTATATGTGTCTCCTCAAGAAGAACACTCCATTCTTCTAGGATGACTAGGACCAATGTGCCTTTGATAATCTTAAAGACGCCGTGACTCATTCACCTATGATACACCCCCTAGATTATTCAAAGGACTTTCTCTTGTATATTTCTTCCTCTGCTACTACCATAGATATGGTTTTAGTGCAAGAAAATATCCATGGTTAGGAGCACGTGATTTATTATGCCAATAAGAATCTTATGGATTCAAGAACTCACTATTCATGTGTGGAAAAGTTAGCATTGGCCACGCTCATTGTTGTACAAAAGTTTTGTCACTAAATTCTACTTCACACTACCACTGTATTAGCAGACCAGAACCCTATGTATTACATTCTAACTTGTTAGGTGCTCGGGGGAAAGTTCTCTTGATGGATAGTGATACTACAGGAATTTGATCTGGAATTTGCCAAGACCACATCAAAGAAATCCTTGGTTTTTTTCGAGCTTATGTGTGATATTCCTTATGCTACGATGGAATCTAAGCCCAGTGATTTATTTATGGATTAATTCATGTTCCTAATTAGCACTATCGACCCTTGGTATGGTTATTTTATTATTTATCTCCAAACACAATGATTTCAGCTGCATTTATCCCATGACGATCACCATCGTATCCATCACCATGCGAAATACTACATCATCCTGAATGATGCCTTGTATAGACGTGGGATTGACTCTATTATTTGACGATGCCTCACCCATGAGGAGGCTGAACATGTGTTGAATGATTGCCACCTTTGGAGCATGTGGCAGTCATTTATCTGGGATGGCTATAGCCCAGAAAATCCTTCATGTTGGCTATTTCTGGCATTTAGTATTCAAATACTATCATGAGGCTATTAAGAAATGCCCACCTTGTCAACACTTTTATCCTAAAAAGTACAACCATCCTTCTCCACTTCACCCCGTCATTGCCATTGGACCATTCACCAAAAGGGGGATTGACTTCATGCATTGTAAGCCTACCTCAGTCGGGGGGCATGGTTACATCATCATAGCCATTGATTATTTCACAAAATGGGCTGAGGCCATGCCTAAATATGCAGAATATGGGAAGACTACCACTCTCTTCCTATTCAATCATATCATAGCTAGATTTGGAGTCCCACAGTCCATCGTTACTGATCATGGATACCATTTCCATAATGAAATGATGGAGGAACTGAGTGCCAAGCTAGGTTTTCACCATTAAAACTCTATGTCATATTATCCACAAGCTAATGGTCAGTAGAGGCCATTAACAAAGTTTTACAAACTATGATTCATCGGATGCTTGGAAATCATAAATCCAACTGGCACCATGCTCTTTCCGCTCTTTGGGCTTATCAGACTTTGGTGAAAACAACCACTAGTTTCACACCATTCCAGCTTGTATATGGACTCGAAGCTCTCTTACCGATTCAACGTCATATTCCATGTTTGCAACTTGCCATCGAATTTCTCCCAGACACTTCCGCAGAGGAAGAAATATTTTTGTACTTGAATAACCTTAACAATACTGAGAGAGATGCTGCCTTGGCTAATGAGGCACATAAGAAACACTTCAAGTCGCAGTATAATAAATATGTCCAGACTCATGTCTTTAACGAGGGTGACCTAGTTTTGACTTACGACCAGAGATATGACAAACTAGGGAAGGGTATGTTCACGTCCATGTGGTACAGACCTTTATTCATTTCTAAGGTTTTAGAGAAAGGAGCCTACGAGCTCGTTGATTATGATGGAATCCCTTTGGGGCAACCTCGCAATGGGTTGTACATGAAAAGCTAATATGCCTAGGTTTTTATTGGATTGTATCTTGTATGTATGTATATTGATTGGTTTTCAATGTGCTTTTAGTATTTTCAAAATGGTTTTGAGTTTAGTGTATGCATCTGTTGATGGAATCACAACTTGTGGTTTGCCATTTAAACCATGTTTACACCATTAGAAACCCTGTGCTTCTCCGTCTCTTTCAGAGAGTATGTTTGCTGGAAAGATCATTTGAAACCATCACTTATAGGCATATCCCTAGGGAACATAATGTAGTTGCTAACTCATTAGCTAATTACATCCTAGATTGGCATATTTCCCATTCATGACATTGAAATAAAACAGGGTCCATTGTAAATAAACATTTAAAGACACATAAAAATCATATAAAATACATTTTCCATTTGAGACATATAAACACCAGGTAAAAGTATATATATATATATATATATATATACAAAAAATTTACAAAAAATAGGTCCTGAGACCTCATTTGAAGCACATAGGATTTCAGGAAAAATCATCATACAATATCTTGAAGCTATCATATTTTAGTACATATCTCATACACTCGTGATGCTCGTGGTAGCACATCACTGCTCAAGCTACTCTACGCAGCAACCTACTAAATCGACTCGGTACTCTCATTGTAGTTCTTTGATACCTCATAAGGAGGTCATGAATGACAGCATCTGGGATATCTAAGGTCAACCTCTCTAGGTTTTCCTCCAAATCCCGGGTGATATCATCGCCCTGTGGTACAAAGCGGGATCCAACCCGCCTGTGCAATGGAGAAGCTCCTCTAGGTCGCACTGCTCCAACATCTGCATGAGAATATATAGGTCTCATCACTTAACATAAAAATATTAAATATTAAAAAACATAAAACATTTCATCCATTTTAGGGATTCTTGCTTCTTACCAATGTCACCCCACTATCCGTCAGGTGGGATTGGTAGGTCAAGATCTACAGTGAATTCCGTACCTACGTAAGCATAATCCTCAACCATGAAGATCTGATCTCAGAGCCATCTGAAGAATGGGTCACCGAACTTCACCTTCCCCCTGTACGAGCCATGACTTGGACACACCTCAGCATACGGGGGTCCTGCGCTCTCAGAATCTTGAATACCACCTGATGTCTCATCTATGGAACCCGTTCGAAGAAGAAGCAAGCTAAATTGGAACCAAATCCAAACTGCTTTAGCTCTCCCTGCCGACACTTAGTCAGCTTATCTTTGCATATTGGAAGCATGGCTTCCACCCAGTTGAATACCATGGGTGCCATGGCTTCTATGGAATATAACATGTGTTCCCTAGAATCCTGGTGCACACCTTGAATCCTGGATACCCTCTGCATAGTAAATAGGAGAGTCTATAGAGGCCCATCCATGACTACTCTGATGGTTATTTTCTTCCCTGATTTCCTCGTCCCTGGAGCACAATGACGATCTATGAGCTCTTGAGGGGTAATATCCCCTCCATGGGAACATGTCAGTGAGATAGGGGCACCTCATCTCAAGAGACAAGTCTAGAAGTAGATATCTTCTACTTCCACTATCAGAATATGGGCCCCCACCTCGAAGTATTGCTGCTCCAAATTCCAAATCCGCAGTATGTGCTCTAGTAACTACTCGTGTGACACCATGCTTGGGGTCCAGAATAATTTCAGAATCCCACAGTCCTGTAATGTGGCTATACAACTCACATTTCTCTCAGCAAAAGCATCATCATTGTCATGTTGCCTTTCTTTCCATATCACCATGTTTTGAGCAACAAAAACCTGCCAAAAACAATCATAGCATGCATTAGAATCAACTCTAATCATTTAAAATCAAAAGAATGAATCCTATTGCTTATTCTATTAGTTTGAAATCTCCATGGCTGACATCACCTGTGCACCATTGGAGACAGACAGTGGCACCGCCTGTCAACTATGTTATAGGCGTGGTTCTTGGGAGGTACCACTTATCCTGTAAGGGGTATGCATGGTGCCCGCTTCTAAGGTTTTAGGGCTTGCCATATGAGCCCAAAACCCCATCAAAACTGAAAATAAATACTATGGAAAGAAAGAGTAGGGTTTTAGATGTTACTTGCAATGGACGGTGCTCAAATTAGACGGTGGAAACTCCCAGTATTAGCAGCAGAAGATCTAGCTAAGAAAGTGCTCCAAATGGTCTCCACTATGGGTAAATAGTAAAATTATTTGATTTTTTACTATTTACATGACTTATATAGGCATTTTTGTGTCCGATATGCTATAGTTTTGACTTAAAATTACTATTTATTCAAAAATGTTCAGTCGTAATCCCTTAATGCTAGATATGAATGCATTTAACACTTGTTTCTGAGTCAATTGCAAGATAGGAGAACCATAGCAAAGAGCTTTGGAAGTTTGTTTATCACTTTTTCTCACTTCCATAAAACAAAAAAGGTCGATGAGCATTGGTTACGACACTTTGGTCACACTATTTAAACCCAATATCAAAGGTCCAAGTCCGTTTTAGATTCTTTCCAGGCTCATTAAAAATTGACATTGTGTAAAGAAACGTCATGGATTCTTCTTTTCACCTCCTTTTCAGGCTCCTTAAACACGAAAATATCATCGAGTCCATTTCTGATTCTTTCCAGGCTCGTAAAAAGAGACATTGTGCAAAGAAATCACATGGAGTCCTCTTTAAACTCTTTTTAGGCTCCCTAAATATGAAAATATTGTCGAGCGATCTTGTCTTTTCCATGCTCGTTAAAGCATTTGAAGAGTCATCCTTACGATGGTAGCTTATCTCTTTTCGGTTCGGATGGGACTATTTACGAAAAAGGAACACTCCAGCCAATCATGACTGGAAGAGTTCTCTAAGCCATGATTTTACACTTTTTCAGGCCTTAGAGACTAAATCATATGAAAAAGGACCCCTTTGGAGTCTTCTTCTGTATTCGTTTAGACCCTCTAAACATGAACGATACCAAGTTTTCTTTCATTGGACTCGTTAAATTAAACATTGAGAGACCCGTTTTGGTAATGAACCCCTCCTCACTCAGGTTCGTAAAACATATGAGTCTGAACTTGTCTTCCAACAAGCTATATCGAGTGTTTGTTACCCTCTTTGAACTCATAAAACTGAAAAGAGGCACTCATCGATCATGATGGGGGAAATGGGAAGGGAATCATTTTGTAAATAAATGGTAGCAGTTTGTCGTTACCTTTGAACATGGCACTTGTCTATACATCATGTCAGTTAATTAGGTATTCAACTGATCTCCATGACGATCCACTTTCATGAATCATGTCACTCATTTGAGTCTCTCAAAAGAATGCATTGTCCACTATCACATTGTGTTTTTTTCCTGTCCACTCATGCTTCCAAGTCTTTTGTCATGCCACTCGATGTTCAAAGGGGATTTGAAGAATTTTTACCTCTGGAGTCCACACAGTCTTTGTGTCAGTACTTTTGAGTCATTCCTATGGTTACTAAATTCACATCATTCTAGAACTATGTTCTGATTTTTGTGTCATCGATGTGGGACTCATCAGGGCCCTCCTTCAATGAGGCTATTCCCGTCAACATCAGCTCATCATCCAAGAAGTAGTCTTAGAAACAAAAAATAGTACCTTTAGATCTGTATGCCTTAATGATATATTCTCTCACTCTTGACATAGGTTCACATCATTGACCTTTGATCGATAGAATCGACTGGGTGTTTGACATCAAGACAACTATTCACACTCAGTAGATTGTACTAGGGTACCTTGGGAATCATTGACATTAATGGTGATCTCCCTCGCACTTGTTAACGGTTCACATCATTGGCCGGTAATCAAGTGGTTTCTACCATGTTTGACTTCAGATCATTGTAATGATATGGATAGAATCTTACTTTTTGGAAGATGAGACGAAGACCCTGGGTATTTGTTTAAGTGCTCATTCCTTTTCCCCAGGTTGCGATGGAGTTTTGTATATCTAGCATGGATCCACATGTGTATGGTTGTGGCTATGATGAAATTTGCATCTATATAACATAGATCTACATTGTATGTCTGGTAGCTATGTCCAACTTTGAGTCTTCTATAACATGGATATAAGCTATATTCTAGTAGCTATGCTTGTTTATTCCTCCCATGAATCTCCCTTATATTGGTCTTCATCCATGAGTTGGTTACTTGCATCCATGACTTAAAATATTGATGTACTACAGATGCCTACTTAATGATGTGCTCCGATCAAGCTGGCATTTTTACCTCGTAATGATGACTTGTTCTCTCAAAGCTCTTGTTTATCATATCCCTCTAAGACTCATGCTTTGGGGGGCATCCTGTTATACCAAAATCCTATCACCATCATGTGATAAGACCTTTGGCATACCTACTTGCCCTGAATCCCAGCACTTGGAAGTGGAAACTCATACCATTTGTCAATCTTTCATAAAAAATTTCAGAACCATGCTTCCCCCTTTATCCATAACTGATACCTTGCTCGCACCGCCTATCTCTTGTCATCCATAAGCAGTGCCACCACTTATGGCCCTTAGTCCATATACATTTCTTACCTAAACCGCTCTGGAATAGAAGGAGAAAAGTGGTACCCTAGGTAAAATGGGAAAAAGAGAAGTCTCTCAAGGCTTCTATAAGATGAACCTCGTGTCGTCCCTTATCGATATCATTGTGGGTTAGTTGAGCTCGAGATCCCCCATCATAGGATTTTAGAGGCAACCTCATCCACAAATCTCTCAACCATTACTATCCATTGATCCTTATAAATACAAGCTCATGTCCATGGTTGAGGGAGAGAACTCTTGAGGTATTCTTATGCTGTTGGATTGATTACTTGGACCAAGCCATTTGAGAGCATAAAGAGCAAAGTTGGAGCTTATGGGGATGAAGTGTTGGTTTCATGGAGATGCATGTCGACACTAAGGCTTAATTGGTTGTAAAATTCTCCATTCATTTTAATGCAAAGCTAATTTCTGTCCCACATTACTGTTGTTGTTGATTTGACACATACATATTGTTAGATTCCTTAGTCACTAACATGGATCAGTAGGTTATATTATGGTAGCTTTGATGTGTTTGCATGTTTAATCTGATTGCAAGTACACAAGGTTACTATTGAAGCATCACATTCCAAATATCTACGGTGCCCAGGGAGGGTCTTCAACCTTTGTCGTTCATTTGTTCTAGATCTGAACCATTAAGACCAATGGAACACCTTACTATCCGCAGAAGGTGAAATATTCCTTCTTACACTCGGTTTCAAACATTGTCATGAATTTCTGCTCCAATGTTTTGGATCTTCAGAATTCATCACTCCAGTCAAGAGAAGCATGTCAAATCTCCCTACACTCCATGGAGGAATAATTCTTACATTAAAGCTTCTAGTATTTAAAGGTCACACACTATTTATTACAAAAGACACTTGTTGTTTTGATCAAGGTTGAAATCTTCCAAGACGTATGTGCCATAATGGGTAGGTTTAAGGTAAATTGACTATTTTCTTTTTCAATTCGTTAAAGGTATTAAGGTGGGGTAAAATACTTAATATCTCTAAAATGTTGAATATTACCTCATACTTTTTCGAACCTTCTAGATTTTATTCCTCCACCCTATATGATTATGCACCTTATCTATTTTCCATGATTGATTATTTGTGATCTTCGGTTCATAAAAATCGTGACTATGATAGAAGGTTTGGCCATCATTGGTTATTATCGAGATATTCTTATGCTCGCTCACTCCCATCTTGGTTCTCGAATCTGTGACACATGGAATTATATTCCACTTCATATAACCATGATTTCTCTATCAACTTTGATATTAAAAGTATTCCTTTATCATGGTCCTAGGATCTATTCAAAGCACAAATATTTTTTTCTTTAGAGGCCTTCCTTATATACCTTACCTCTTCATCACCTACCCTTCACTTAACCACTATCGTGGTCGGCATCCATGAACGTCCTACATTCCAAGCCCTAGAAAAGCTTCCTGAATTTTCTTCCTTTCAAGGTATGTTCAAACAAGATGGTTCATTTACTTTCTTCCAGAGGATCATAGGATATAACAACAAAGTTACATTACAGTTTGCCTTGTTTTTTGATGGCTAAGTTGCAAAAATTGGAAATGTCCAGCTGAAAGTGAAGGAAGAAACAATTGTTGAGACAACGGGGTTTCCAAGAATAGGGGCTTAGCTTTTCAAGAAATAGGTGGTGGAACGAAAAAAATCCAACAATTTCATGCCCAAGGGGTTTCAAAATTGCGACTGGTTGAAGGCGATTTCTCATGATGGATTTCTTCTGCAATGGTGTGACCCTTTATTGGTGATACAAAAAATATTGACCTATGAAGTTAGGCTTTTCTATGCTTTCCTATATCACATTCAATTGTTGATTCATTTTTAACTTGGTCATGAACTAAAGATTACATATTTTCTTTGGAGAAGTCTCCACAAGATGGCAAAAGAAGTACATAAAAATAGTCATTCACCTCACTCGACCATTTTCCATCATGCCCTTGTCAAAATTATCCTCCATGACAAAATAGCCAAGGAGAATTTGCCTTCGAAACACTTGTTAGGGATATCTCCACCTGAAATTCAAAATTTCCCATTTGATGATGAAAATGGAGGTAATTCAACCTCTATGCCATAACATGACAATAATCTAGAAGAACAGGAAGAACCAAAGGAATAACAAGAGGTAGGACCAGAGAAATAAAAAGAAGACGAACCAACAGAAGAACCAGAACTAGAGGCTAATCACAAGGATATTAATGGGGTCATTTTGAAAGTTTCTAAAGGAAACTGTGATACACCTAATAAGGCGGGTAAAACATGTAAAAGGAAGCATGGAATAAACTTCCCTAGCCCTCGATTCCTTCCAAATACTTGTAGTATTTCTCATCATCAATTATCATATACTGTAAAAACTAAATCAAGGGTTTCTTATGATGACCTTGCATCCAATGATGACCCTGCATTTGATGAGGACTATGTCCCACTATCCAATTATTTCGAAAAAAGACCAAAAATTAAGGATCCACATATTGAAGAACTACCTTTACCTAATAAATTACTGGAAGAATTTCATGGGTCCACTGGGCCTGCGACTACTCTAGGAAAAATTGATGAGGCATGAGGTTCACTTATTGATTCTCAACCAATTAACAATCTAGATAGGGTAAATGCAGATGGTCATGAAGTCAGAGAATTTGAAGTTCCTCAATTTAAGGAACAAATACAACGGTTACATAGCCAAGTCTCAGAACCTTCTAATCTTCATCAAGATGCTCAGATAGAGAATGGGCTATTACAACAACATAATAAGAGGCTAAATAAGAAAAATGGTCGGTTTATTTCCAAAACTGATAAACTAATGAATATACGAAGGAGATATAAAAACACCTTTTTATAATCTAGAGTATGATAGTTTCCCCTTTATTATTAATATAAATAGGCCAATTTATCCCTTTGTAATGTCCCTGACCCTCTGACTGGCAAAGAGGACGCTACTATACACCAAACCTCTGGGAAAATAGCCCCATGAAGATAAACATACATATAATGCTGATATAAATGATTAAAACATAAAACATGGTAAGATGCATAAAACATACAAGGATGCATAGTTGCCCAACATAAAGCAGGATCAAACATACATTCGAGCATCAACATGTTCATCATTATTTATTAATAATAAATATAACTACATAGACGAAATGGTCAAAGATACTCTTCTAGTAATAACTCATCCCGCAACAAGCTATGTCGTTGTGATGTTCCACCCAACCATAGGCTAGCATGCTCATCAATATCTCAGCAACACTACCACCCCCGAGCTGGGCATGATTCCTCAAGGAATAAGGGTCAAAGCAGGCTTAAACATAGCCAAGGTACATAATTCAGCCAAGCCCACACAGTAGGGTTTATCAGGCCGTCAAGGAGCTAGGAAAGGCTAAATGCTAAGTTGGTGGTCTCAATGGAGAGCTAAGGACACCTACACCAGAGCTAACCTAAATTCTAAGACATCCACACACCCAACCCCAAGAATCATTCCTTTCTCTGATTCACAGTCCCTCCGGCCCTGAATTCCCTTTCCAATACTCTTCAAGGGTTGTGGATAAGAAATATAGACATCTAACTCTGTCTGAGTGGATCCCAAACACCAGGTTTCTCAAGCATACCTCGCCTCTAATCCTACTCTAAACAATCCGAAGACCAACCACTGCATACCGTAGTAAAACAAAGCAGCTCACAGCTCTGTGATGAATATAGAGACAGTAGGGTGACAACCCACATGAAAAGGTGAACACAACTCAAGTCAATAATACACTTTAGATTTGTTCTTAGCCCTAGTGTGTCCAAAAAAACTCAATAGCAACCCCAAAATATAATTGCACATGCAACAACCAAGACCATGGAATGATATACAACCCAATCCCATATTGAAACAATGAGAACCTTACACAGTCCGCAGCTGGGGAAGAAGATAGACTCCCATAACTGACAGGGAAAGCATACACATAGTAGAGTCATTCCCATCGGGCTGTTCTTCCAGCTTTCTGCATGAGATCACAATCCCCCAACCCCCGCGTGAGGTAAAACCTTCCCATTTCTTGCCTGTGCATGAGGATTAAAAAAAAGATGGGGAAATTCCCCCAAGTGGTGTGTGAGGAATTCCATAGAGGTAAACATTCACATGAGGGTGAACAAGACTCAACATCCAGAATGGAGTTGTGGGAGGAATGGAATCGTGGTCTGTTCCCCCGTCCCCAGCATGAGTGAAGAGGAAGAGTCTACTGGTGAAGTAGGCATGTGGGCAAGGACTGACAGTCCTATCACACCTACCACTACTCAGCAATAACTGCTCCCAGACAGCAGAAGTTTAAATGGGTGGTCGACACATGGAAAAATCCCAATGACCCCCACTAGTTAGGAAACACCCCCTTAACCTTAGGAATAATGCCCTTTTCATTTAGCGTTGCATCGTCATAGCTGGTTGTAGGTTTATTTTAATTGATGGGAATATTTACATGATGCCAAAACTATAATGTGCCAGATAGCATGATATACCATCGACAATGATACCTATTTCCGAAACATACACAACCAAATCGATGGTGGGGCTTTTTCCTTTAGCTCCACTCCATGATTAATTATAAATTATACATCATGTATCTTTTAATGCAAATAGGTTCAAAACCAGGGTATTAAAATCCCCTCCCCCTTGGAATAACACCATCCTTGGTGTTCCAATACATAGGATTGCATATACCATTTCCGTATTCAAAATTTCAAAATTTTGCAGATCTATCCCATGTTCAATTATTTACTTTGAAATTTCAGGACTAAGACCCTCAACTTTCATGAGCTTCTCCTGCTTGTTCTCAGCTTTCGGCTCATCCCTAAGTCTATAAAATTTGTGGCTATTTCCCTCTTTATGTTCCCTCATTGGGCAGTCCCAGCGTAAATGATGTCCTCTGCATTTCCAACATTTCTCTGGCTACTTCATCTTTACCTACTCAATTTCCTTTGAGTCTTCATGCTTGGACTGTTTCTTAATGGATCGCTTGGACGAATGTCCTATCATTGATCTACCTTCCTTTCCTTTGTCGATTGCTCCTAGAAGGATTTTCACCTCCCTTTGCAAACCAATTGAGTCTTGGAAAATCTGGTGGCTCATCTCATTGTGCCTTTTCTGTATCTTGAGCATCTCTCCAAGATTCTCTTGGGTCTTGGAAATCGTTTGAAGGAGTCTTCTAGCCAATTCCAGCAGCTTTTCGTCCACTTCCATGATCAATGTGCACCACTGGATTTGATCCGTATTTATGCATGAACGAAATGAAAGAACATATACATAATCATAATAACATACATTTTGCAAAGATAACAGAGATACAGTAAACACATATTCTATTAAATGGCAAAAAAAGAACAGACTGTAATACAATTGCCAGAATGGTGGTAGCTATCTCTGAGAAGAGATGTGGCTGCTACGCTCATTCATGCCAAGATTAATCCAAAATAAGGCCAAAGGGGCCTATTTATAATAATAATGAGGGTGAGAATCCCAAAAATTCCAAAACATAACCCTAGAAGATGAACCATCATAAAGTTTGCGGCCCCAAGGTGGTAAGTTGAACAGTCAACTTCCCGGGGTCATAACTTTTGCATACGATCTCCGATTTGGGAGTTCGATAGCTCGTTGGAAAGTTTTTCTTAAGCTTTACAACTTTTGGTTGGCCAAATGCATGCCAATGGAAACCATTTGGCCCTGAATGTCCAAAAAATGTCGTTTAAGGCCTCAAAACGGCCTCGAAAGTTTAGGACTTGAAAAACCACAGAAAAATAACTAGGAAACTGCCACAATGGACAATTGTTTTGAGCCAGTGGAATAGGTGGGTGGCCATCGATCTCCATTTGGATCAATATTTCACCTTTTTCACCTGTGAAATGCATCATTGAAATTGTATTAGACCACGCGTAATATAGGCATTAAAATTAGTCAATTAATTGCCCAATTGGCATGACAGTCCAAGTCTCATCAAGGAGACTTTCATATTTTTCATGCCTTCCCAACAGGAGCATGAGCTCATTCATGTCCATTCTTGGGTAGGGAATTAACTATTCCAGCATTCACAATTTACTTTAAGAAAATACACAAATTCTATTTTCAGTCATACATGCATTCAACAATCTTTTGTTTTCACAATGCATAAGTATAATCAAAAGGAAAGAGAGAGCAGCAAGAGTTCTTCCCCTCTTTGTCTTGTTCCATCCTGGAACCCACACCACCACTGTGGTTTTCATGCTCTCAGCCTCTTTCACTTCACCGTGAATGTTGGACTAATCCCTCTTAGTCACAACACTTAGTGTCTCCGGTCTATTTCACACCTCTCAACCATGGAGCCTCCCCACGTGGTTTTTCTTGGTTGCTAGGACCTTCACAATATCACTAGCACCTTTTTCATTACTGCTCGTTCTGAGCTCTTCAAGACAGTCACATCTCCACATCCACCCCTAAGATGCCCTCATAGTCCTCGCTCCCAGTGATACCTATATTCAAACATTGAATAGATTCACATGTTTAGTTTATTCTCATCGGTTTTTATCTCTCAACAAGAGCTTAGAATATCATAACCAAATCATATACACATGTATATTCATAAGCAAGAAATTGGAAAATAATCCAATACTTATATGTATTGTGCATTTCCTCTTTGGTCCACAGGTTCCTGCTTTGCTTTGCAAGCCTTCAGATTGCCTATGGACTTGGATGTTAGGCTAGCACGCAGGCTGCTTCACAACATCCTTTTATATATATCAAGCACAGTCAAGCCAACCTATAGTTCGGTTTATCAGACTGTCTAGCCAAGCCAATATACAATTGGTTTTATCAAGCTACAGCCAATCAAGCCAATACACTACTAGGTTTATTAGGCTACTTAGCCAAGCCAGCTACCATATTATACCGTTCCCATAGTTTCCACAACATCAAATAATTACATAGTCAATCCAACCTTCAGTTGGGTTTATCATACCATCAACAAATCACTTGCACTTATATCAACAATACACTTATATCCGCAATGCACTTATATCAACAACCAATCATCAGCCAAGCCAACACAGTTGGGTTTATCAGGTCATCAAAAATAACACATGCACTTATATCAACAATAAATGACCATTTCCAGGTCTAGGGTCTATTATGGATCCCCATGCATATAATAGCCCAACATCTCCTTCCAGTACATCTTCATACCGACTGGGAAGGAAACTTTGTCATTACCATTTCCAGGTTTCATTTCCAGCTGAGCTCTAATTCCACTACCCCATACCACACAAGAAACCACTCCCTTCTCTGTGTTCTTCAGTAGAATGTGGGATGAGCCCAAGCCATTGTCCATTTAGTGTACAACACCAGACTACATCGTTTTAGCCTGACAACACAAGCAATATAAGCAAACTCATCAGTGTTATTGCTCTAAAGTTTTAATCATCTTTCATATCATTCACTATCAAGTACTGAGACACCAGGAATGCATCCACTCCCTATGGTATAATCAATATTAAAAACCCTTTCATGATTCGACATCGGGAAAGTGTGCACCCTTTTCTGGTGTGTGCCATGCAGGCCCTATTCATACTCAAGCAATCAATCATAATGGAAGTAAAATCAAAACATGCTCTGCATTTTGAATTTAACAATTTGACATGGATATTCTTGGCTAGGGTCACAGAACAGTTATCTATTTACCGATGCTATATTCCTTCGTTAAGGAGGAATGGGGGCTCGCTTCTCTGAGTTGACAGTTCCTCAGCTTGTCATCCCAACTCCTTTTTACATTTCATATCCACACATGTCTTACTGACATAACCTATACCATCTCACTCATGTTTCTTACCAAACATGTAGAGCAGATGAGACATTTCGAAGATGTCCAATGGAGTTTCACCTGAAACCCATTTCCAAGACAAGGAAAAATCTCCCCATGAAGTTTGGCTCCTGCAGGCCATCACACATAATATTCCTGCAATGTGTACCCCTAACACATTCATCAAGTAGCCAAACAATCAATCATTATCTAATAATACAATCCAAATTTGATTTTTCCATAACCAAACAGTGACATTAGTAATTCAATTCAATAGGAATTTGCAACTCTGTCTACTACAGAAATTAATTTTCTTAGCAATGAGGTGATCCCTCATTTTTGGTCTCTTTTAAGAAGCACCACTATTCCCATTATAATTTATGCTTACTAGCATCACCTGAACATCCAATTACAATGTGTCCCCCTGACATAATTCTATGTAAGCCAATAGTGATTAGTAGTGGTCAGCAGTTTCTCAAATCCGAAATTCACAAATTCAAATTTGATAACTCATTATGCATACAACTATTTTCATAGCCATGAGACTCTTCTCATAAGGTTTGGCTCTTTCACATGGTAGATTCTGGCCTTTGTCATGGTGTTATTCACATTGCCATGCTCCGAAAATTCTACCTAAAACCTGAGCTTCAGTTAGCCAAACACTTGGTAGATCTTGATGCATATAACCTTTTTATTGCTGTAACAATCATTGAAGCATTTTCAGAATTTATAAAATTCAAATACTTCCAACTGTTAATCACATCAATATTACCGAAACTCATTTAATTCACGCAATCATTATCATACTTTAAATTACAGGGTAGAGTCACATCATTTGTGCAATTTAAATGAAATGTTTAGGTACTCCTTACTTCACAAGCATGTCATTTGTACCACCGTGCCCTTCCATATAGCATTTTCGATAGCCAATCGATCATGACTACCCTCTTGATGCACTTACTGTCCTGCATTCACATCAACTCTTGAAATGGTTCCAGAATTGTCATCAATTCATAATTTCAGCCATTAGTTATTCATAATAACGCATGCACTATCTCGATGCATTCATGCAATGCATCACAACATTTGCACCCATACTTACGTATGCCTATCTACAACATTTACTCAAAGTTTTCCTATGCATCCATTCAATGCATAACTACAAGATTTATAAAATATTTTAGTGCATATCCACTCAATGCTACCTTGCATTGATTCAGGAATACTATGGATTTAAACATACTATGACTTAACCATGACTACCTCATATAGGATGCCCTCCCATAATCAAGACAATCAGTACTCACCTTATTTGAGTCACTATGTTCATAACAACATATACAGGCATGACACATTTCTATATGAATGTAGTATAAATTTCAAATACCCACATGGTATGAGATCTCTTTCTTTTACCACTCCATGCAATTGTCATAATTGAACCCTTACCTTCATGGGTCCTACTTACACACTTGACATTACCAGTTTGGTTGGTCCTTTGCAAGAGATTGTAGAATTTGCTCACCAACTTTTGATTCTGGAGTTGTTTCCTTATCCCTTTCTCCATAAGGTTGCTGGTCACATTTGTCAGCATCAGCAACATATTCACCCATGTCCATGTTGTCGTTGGTTTTTTTTTCCACTAATGCCAACAACAATGCAATAATTATCATTAGTGGTTCATTATAAATGTATAATTCTCACTATTCTTACCAACATGTAATATCCTATGCATGCAAGGCATATCCTCATACATTTCATGCATAAAACTTGTAGTCATAATTAGAAAGACAGGGTTTAAGGAAATTTCCCTCTTCAAGTCCCTCATCTTTGCATGGAACTCTTCTTCCACACAACAGCTGGTTTGACTTCATGGTCTTGCTACCTCTAGGCATACAACTTCTGGATTTGTCCATATTGACAACAACACATTTATTTTTCAAGAAACCACTAGTGCTTTGCAGCACCACATTCAACTCTAGTGATTCTTCCTTGTTCCCTACTGGATAAGCTTTCCAACGCCTATCCACATGCTTCATTCTGACCCCAGGTGTGAAAGCCACAACACTTATAAAATGATTATTTTCATCAGTTTTAGGCAAAGCACACAACTGTATTTTTGTCTGGATGCTAACTTCATCCATCTAGAATTCTTTTCCTTTTCAGCCCCAAAACTGCTAAAAAATCCCATGAAAAATTCACTGAAACACTAGCTGAATTCGCCGAAAATTCCACTGGAAAAGCCCAATTTTCCCCTTTTTCGAATCGGACCCCTTTCCAACTAATTTTTTTATGTTTCAGATCCTTAGTGGACTAGTCTTTCGACACTTCAAGGACCTAGATGACTACATTTATCCACCACTCATCGGTGACCCTATCGGCTATAAGTTTCCATTGTATTGGGTCCTTAGTCCTCTAAGCTGTCTGAGCATTTATCGGTGATGCCAAAATAATATGTGTCGGTGATCAGGGATGTTAAACGCTACATAATTGGTGAGGAAACCCACTTCCATGGCGCAGTATTAGCAACCTCAACAACTAATTTCCTCTATGTGTCGACGATCAGAATGTTACCTACTACGGCATCGACGATCGGAGCAACTAACTACTCACTCATCGGATGGTTAGTTCCATAGTCATCCACAACGGTCGTAATCCAAAAACTAAGGTTTTTCACAGTATTGGATCCTCAACTGTCTCGAATTCTAGTCTTTATCATTTATCGGTGATGTTGAGGACTACTGTGTATCAGTAATCGGATACACTGGCCACTATGGCATCGGTGATTAGGGTCATTGTCCATCGGAGGTATAGTCCCTTAGGTGGCCGCAACGGTGGACACAGAATCATCTAACTCTTCTGACTTCCATCGACACTCAAAACCCCTAAGTGCTATGTGTCGGTGATCAGTAGTTGAAAGCTTTAACCTTCAGAATGCTAGTCAACATGGCAGCCGCAACGGCGAAGTCCCAAGCAACTAAAAATTTTCTGATGCTCATCGACGGTCCGTTCAACTAACTTCTTTCGATGTCCACTGTCGCATCAGGAGTTCCATTATATAAATTTTGTCGATGGCATCGGCTGCTTCATCCTCTAGTTTTTGTAGATGTTTCAGTGGTCTCATGGACTATTCATCTCCGAAATTGTGACTATGTTTTATCCATCATCTTCGATGAAGCTTCAGAGAACCTTTCTCAAAGGATAGTGAAAAGTTTCAATTTATTTTTCTGGACTTAAACAAATTTCCAAAAATCCTTGCATGTTATCTTTTCCTCCTTCCTGTCGCCGTATCGGCGGCTCAACCAACTAGCTTCCCTTCTTTTCCACCGACGTATCGATGACTACGTCCACTAATTTTCACTTAAATTTCCTTTACCTTACGCCAATGGTCTCGGCACTCATATCCTCTGTCTTCTGCCGCTGTTTCGGCGACCTTCAGCTGAGCTGAGCTAACGTTTCGGCTCGAACTTCATCTAATTTTCACTGATGTTTCGGTGGCCCAAATAGCTAATTTCCACTGATTAAATCAACTGATCCTTTCCATCGTTTTGGAAATCTCATCAACTAAGTGTCGCCAATCCCTTCAACTGATCTTCGTCGATCGCCGATGGCCAACACTTGGAAAAAATTCAATTTTTTTTTTCTCTTTGTCGTTTTCCCACAACACTCCATCATATATTTCATCTACTATTTTTTGTTGACACTGCAGTGACTCCATCAACTATATTGCGCTGTAGTTTCGGCGGTCTTCTGCTGATGACTTCTGATGGAAGTTTCCTCTTCGCTGCTTCATCGGCTCTCCTTTCCACTAATTCTTGTCGACATTTCAACGCTTTCATCATCTTTCTTCTATTATCACCATCATAAACTTCATCATCTAAGCATCGATGGTTCAATCAACTAATCATCACTGATCACCTATTATTTCACAACTTAGAAAATTTCCAAAATTTCTTCTCTGCCATTGCTGTTGGCGGTTCAACCCACTATCATCTTATCTCTTTCATCGATGTTTCGGCACTCACATCCTCTAATCGTCACTGATCCAATCGACTAAGCTTTGCTGATGGCCGAGTCTGTATCGGGCGGCCTTTCAACTAGCCATTCGCTGCATTGGAAAAACTTCCCACTAAGTCTTCCGATGCATTGACGGCCTATCACATAGAAATTTTTTTTTTCGAAACCAAAATTGGTTGTCCCTCATCAGGTGACCTTCAGACTAGCTCTTTAGCCGCATCAGAAGAACTTCTCACTAAGTTTTTCGATGAGTCGACATTTCTGGCACTTAGAAAAAAATTTGTGAAAGTTTCCTATCATAAATTCTTGATCTCTACTGGGCAGAAGAAGGAAACCTTCCTCTGATAGCTTATCTTTCATGGCCCACTCAGGCCCATGCTACAACCAATGCTCTGTCACTGCATCTTCACGGCCCATTCAAGCCCATGATGCAACTTGTATCTATTATACCACACTGTAACGTCCCCGACACTTCCATAGATGAAGAGGACGCTAATATACATTAAACCTCGGCGCAAATAGCCCCATGAAGAAAAACATACATATAATGCTGATATAAATTCTTAAAACATAAAACATGCTAAGATGCATAAATCATACAAGGATGCATAGTTACTCAACATACAATGGAAGCAAACATATATTCGAGCATCAACATGTTCATCATTATTTATTAATAATAAATATAACTACAAAGATGAAATGGTCAAGAATACTCATCTAGTACGAACTCATCCCACAACTAGCTACGTTGTTGTAATGTTCCACCCAACCATAGGCCAACTTGCTCATCAATCTCTCAGCAACACTGCTACCCCCAAGCTGGGCATGATTCCTCAAGGAATAAGGGTCAAAGCAGGCTTACACATAGCCAAGGTACACAATTTAGCCAAGCCCACACAATAGGGTTTATTAGGCCGTCAAGGAGCTAGGAAAGGCTAAATTCTAATTTGGTGGACTCAATGGAGAGATAAGGATGCCTACACTAGAGCTAACCTGACTTCTAAGACATCCACACACCCAACCTTAGGAATCAATCCTTTCTCTACTTCACAGTCCCTCCGGCTCGGACTTCCCTTTCCAATACTCTTCAACGGTTGTGGAGAAGAAAGCCAACAATCTAACACTGTCTAAGTGGCTACCAAACACTAGGTTTCTCAAGCATACCCAGCCTCTAATCCTACTCTAAACAGTTCGAAGACCAACCACTGCATACCCGCAGTAAAAACAAGCAGCTCACAGCTCTGTGATAAAAATAGAGACAGCAGGGTGACAACCCACATGAAAAGGTGAACACAACTCAACTTAACAAGATTCTTCAAAGTTTTTCTCAGCCCTAACGTGGCCAAAAAATATCAGCAGTAACCCCACAAGATAATTGCACACACAGGAACCAAAACCAGGGAAATATCTACAACCCAATCCCATACTGAAACAATGGAACCTTACACAGTCCGTAGCTAGGGAATAAGATGGATTCCCAAAATTGACAAGGAAAGCATACGCACAGCAGATTCATGTCCCTTAAGTCGCTCTTCCAGCTTGCCCCATGAGATCCCAATCCCCCAACCCCTATGTGAGGTAAAACCTTCCCATTTTCGGCCTATGCATGAAGATTAAACAAAACAATGGGGACATTTTCCCAAGTGGTGCATGAGGAAGTCCAGAGAAGGAAACATTCACATGAGGGTGAACAAGACTCAACCACCAGAATGGAGTCATGGGAGGAATGGAATCGTGGTATGTTCCCCTACCCCTAGCGTGAGTGAAGAGGAACAGTTCACTAGTGGAGTGGGCACATGGGAAAGGACTGACAGACCTGCCACACCCACTGCTACTTAGCAATAAATCCTCCCAGACAGCAGAAGTTTAAATGAGTGCTCGACACATGGAAAACTCCCAATGACCCCCACTGGTGAGAAAACACCCCTTAACCTTAGGAATCATGCCCTTTTCATTTAACGTTGCACCGTCGTAGCTGGATGTAGGTTTATTTTAATTGATGGCCATATTTACATGGTGCCAAAACTATAATGTGTCGGATAGCATGATATACCATCGAAAACGATCCATATTGCTAAAACATACACAACCAAATTGATGGTGGGGATTTTTCCTTTAGCTCCACACCATGATTAATTACAAAATATACATCATGTATCTTTTAATGCAAACAGGGTCAAAACTGGGGTATTACACCCTTCTCCTTCTTTTTAATTGTTGTTCTCATTTTTCCTCTTATTGTTTTTGTATTTCTGTTGGTTGGGATGGTTTTGTTGAGAAATGTATTGACTTTATTCATAAGGATAGTTGATCAACCGCAATTTTCCTATGCTTTGTTGCAAATTTGAGCTCAATAAAGGATACATTTATAAAAATTGTTAATTGAAAGATTCCTAAGCCTATTTCCTATTAGGCTATTTATATGTCTTCTATCTAGATCTTTCCTGCTCTAATTAATGTTAACTAGGGAATGTAACTTATGGGTTTCATACACAGTTTGTGCAAATAAGAAACTTAATGTAAAAGATTTATTATTATCCTACGAAAGAAACCAAGTATGCAGATTTTAACTTACTATAAAAGCACACAAAACACTAAAAGCACACTTAAATTTTGAATCTATATATCAACCCTTGTATCTGGAATTTAAGAACCGAGGATATACAAACTGCTATATGGATTTAGAAATAGATTTCAGTACACCTTGCATCGTTAAGTCTTAAGAAAAACTCCAAAATGCTCCTCATAGGACAAGAAAGTAGAATTGTTACTAAAACAAAGTTGTTTTAAAACTATTGAAAATATAATAAGGTCAAATGCTAGCTAAAACTCGTGAAATCAAATTCTATCTAAATTTACAAGAGTATCATACAACATTCTATCCATGATATTAAGAAAATAATTGCGTTTCTTAAACCTAAAACAATTCCAAGTCTATGCTAAACTTTATGAAAGCTATTCAATTCTTTGCCAGAAAAATCACTATATAAATATGCTACTAAAACTATCCTACTAATTCCTACTATAAACAAGAAGCTCGATTCAATAAAAAACTAGTTACTCGCATTCCATCCCTACCAAGCTCGATTCAATAAAAAAATAATTACTCGTATTCCATCCCTACCATTTATATCTAAAGAAAACAACATGTAACTAAGCCAAATGTGACTACCACGAAACCAAACTTGCTCAAACCCTAAGATGTAATTTCTAGTGATTGAATAAGAAAGATTACAATAGAACGATATGTTCATTACTATTGAAATCCATTTCTATGCTATGAAAATAATTTCATCATTTGTAAATTTCAAACAAATTCTTGTAAATTATGATAGAAACGTTTTTCCCTCTTTTTCCAAAAGATCCCTATTTTACGAATATGGTCAGTTTGTTTTTTGCCTGTATATAAACTTAGTGATATGAATAGAACAGGGGGAGATATAATAATGCTGCAAAACTAATTTTTTATGTAGAAAAATTTGTTATGAATTTTATTTGAATACAGTATTATGAATACTTCTTTGATGACCTTAATCCTCATGATGTGTATGTGATTTCATTTTTTAATCTGTAGTAAGTACGAGGCTCGTATTCTGATTGATAGGGCATGCTAGTTGGGATTCAAATTCCTCTTTGTTTATATTTTGTATATTTTTCCTAAGTTGCGTACACGCTTTTGATTTTCAATCCACTGTAAATGCCAGAGTTTTTAAAGTTACAAGTTGAGAGAATTTTAATCTAGGCATAGGTAGGTATTAATCTTTGATTTGTCCATTTCTTTTGGAGTGTGAAACATATAATATAGGTTTCTTTTTTGTTGATTTCATTTTGATAGATATTTAGTATAGATTTCTTTCTGTTGATTTGAATATTGGTTTCCATTTTGATTAGAGTGCAACGATTTACTTCCTTTCAGATGAATTTACAAGAATTTCTTTGAAATTTACAAATGATGAAATGATTGTTGTAGCATAGAAATGGATTTCAACAATAATGAAAATGGTGTTCCATTGTAAGCTTTCTTAATCAATCACTAGAAATTATAGATTAGGGTTTGAGCAAGTTTGGTTTCATGGTAGTCACAGTTGGCTTAGTTACAAGTTGTTTCCTTCAGATATAAATGGTGGGGATAGAATGTGAGTAATTAGGTTTTTATGGAATTGAGCTTCTTGTTTATAATAGGAAATTAGTAGAATAGTTTTAGTAGCACATTTATATAGTGATTTTTCCAGCAAAGATTTGAATAGATTTCATAAATTTTAGCATCGACTTGGAACTGTTTTAGGTTTAAGCATCATAATTATTTTCTTAATATCATAGACAGAATGTTGTATGAGACTCTGGTAAATTTATCTATAGTTTGATTTCATGAGTTTTAGCTAGCATTTGACCTTAGTAGATTTTAAGTAGTTTCAAAAGATTTTTGTTTTAGTAACAATTCTATTTTCTTCTCCTTTGAGGAGGTTTTTGAATTTTTGCTTAAGGTTTCAGTGATACAAGGTGTGCTGAAATCTATTTTTTAATCCATATAGCACTTTGTATATCCTCGGTTCTAAATATCCACATACTAGGGTTGATATATAGCTTCAAAATTTAAGTGTTCTTTTAGTTTTTTTTGTGGTTTTACAGTAAGTTTAAATGTGCATACTTGGTTTCCTTCATATGATAATAATAAATATTTTACATTAATGTTGTTATGTGCACAAACTATGTATGAAACCCATAAGTTACATTCCCTAGTTGACATTAATTAGATCAGGAAAGATCCAGATAGAAGACATATAAATAGCCTGACAGGAAATAGACTTAGGGATCTTTAAATTCATGTTTTCTATAAATGTATCCTTTGTTGAGGTCAATACAATTCTCAACAAAACCATCCCAACCAACGTAACTACAAAAAAAATAAGGGGGGAAATGAGAACAACAATTAAAACCAAGGAGAAGGGATAAATTTTCCTATTTATATTAATAATAATGGGAAACTATCATACTATAGATTGTAATTTAAAAAAAAAACAATAATAAGCTTCCATGGTCATGTTTCCCATTTTGAGTTCAAATATTGCCTCCATATTCTTGGCATAGTAGTGCTATGAGAGATATTCCTTCTGAAACTATTTATTGAACTTTCTCCAAGAGAATCTACCTTGATCACTATCATTGAGCTTAACTAGTTCATCCCACCAAATGGATACTTTGCCTTGCATATTATAGATGCCAACCCTGGATTCTGTGTTCGATGTGTATCGATGCAATTGTAATAAATTTATAAGTCTAGATAACCAAGCTTCAATAGCTTCACCTTGCTTCACTTCTCTGTCAAAGGTTGGGGTTTAGTCTTCTTGCAAAAACCTCTTCAGGGATATATATGGTATATGTCCTTCTTCAAAATTCATTTATGATATCTATAATTGATCTGTGATCTTTGATCTCTAGTCTTTTTTTTTGTATTTTCCTCTTCACTATACTTCTTGATTCTTTGGCCTTCACTACTTCTATTGGGGTTTAAATTTGGATTTCAATAATCACACTGCATGATCATTCATTAACTGACATAATTGGGGTAAAATGTGTTAAATTTATATCATTCAAGCTAGCATTATCTTTGGATATTATCTAAGAGAATAACATGCACAGCAATAAACACAAGACACAAGAGACACAAAGAATTTTCCTTAGGGAAACCATAAAGGAGAAAACCCAACAACTTCCTCAGATACAGAATGAGCACCAATGGCAGCAGTAAAACCCAAAAACATAAACATGATCTCCAACAGCTTGTTCTCTCTCTCTCACTCGAGAGAGTTTCTCCTCTCTCACTCATGCGCCCCAGTGAGTGAGTGTGTGTATGATAAATAGAGAGGCTCACTCTCTATTTATATTCTTTCATTCACTTAATGTCCACTTCAACATGTGGGCCCCACTTAACAATTACTTACTAGGGCCGACATCTCTAGGAGAGTCTAATAACCTTAGTGCCCAACAATTGTGGGTACTTTTCCCTCCGATCAACAAGGAGGGTTAGCCTTGACACAATTGTAGGGACTATTGCCCCGACTTACAATGGAGGGTTAACCTCAATGACTTTACATGATTTGCTTACATTATTGAATCTCCTGATCGAAACATCGGGGCATGACATGACTTAATTACATTATATATACTTCTTGGAATAAAAATAGGGGTACAATATGTAAGATATAAAAGTAAATACATTTAGAAGTTACAAATACATAAACACTCCCTCTTAAATAGGAAGGTATTCTCTCAACACAATTTATCAGCACAAGTCTTCTTCTCTGCATCATCTGGATCATCATCAAGTCATCTTCATCTTCAATTCATCTTCATCGTCAAGTCATATTCATCAAGTTTGAATCATCGCTGGATCTAGATCACCACTGGATCATCATCAAAACTGGATCATCACTGGATCTGGATCACCATTGGATAATCACTCGATCATCATCAAAATTGGATCATCACTAGATCATCATCAAAGCTATATCATCAGTGGATCATCATCATCATCTCTGCTTCCGCTATCTCAATCAAATGGTGATATCTCTTCATTCTTCTCGTCACAGGAAGTTCTATAGAGCTAGCTCTTTTTCATGTTGGTTGTAGGAATAGCCTCCATGTAGGTCTTGTTCAGCGACTATATCTGACCCTAAGTCAGAATGGCCTTCCCAACACTTACATATAACCATGAGAGGAACACATCCAAAACAATGTTAGAAAGGCACACCCAACAGTCACATCTGACCATGGGAGGAACACATCCAAGAACCATGTCAAAAAGGCCCAGCACTTACATTCACCAGCATGATAGGACACACCTACTATCATCTATGAAAAGGAACAAAACTTACAATCATCAACATGGTAGGACACACCTTCTACCATATGTGAAAAGGAACAACACTTACAGTCACCAGCATGGTAGGACACATCTACTACCATCTGTGAAAATGCACAACACTCACAACCACTAGCATGATAAGACACACCTACTATAATATATGGAAAGGCTCTGTACTTACAACCACCAACATGATAGCACACACCTACCATCATCCGTGGAAAGGAACATCACTTATAATCACCAGCATAGTAGGAAACACCTACTACCATCTGTGAAAAGGCTTAGCACTTACAATCACCAGCATGATAGGAAACACCTACTATCATTTATGAAAATGCTCTGCACTTATACCTGATCATGTGGGATCAAATCCCATAGTCACATCATAATGGATGTCATCCCTAGGCTGAGGATTCCTGGTAACTAACCAGGTGCCTCCATTCTCCTAGAGAATGGCCTCTCAGCAGTAAGCTGAGTATTCCTGGTAACTAACCAAGTGCCTCCATTAAGAGAATGTCCTTCAACACTTATATTTGATCATGTGGGAACACATCCCTCAATCACATCTGAATGGTCCTCAGCTCTAGGCTGAGTATTCCTAGTAACTGACCATGTTCCTCCATTCAGAGAATGTCATTTAGTGATTATATCTGATCATGTGAGAACACATATCACAGTGACCTTAGAATGGCTCAGCACTCACATCTGACCATGGAAGGAACCAATCCTCTCACCATGACAGAATGGCTTAGCCCTTATATCTAACCATGGAAGGAGCCAATCCTCTCACCATGTTAGAATGGCTCATGGACTCATCCCTTCCCCTTGGAGGGAACCTCGATTTGGTGAAAACAAAGCTTCTCCCTGAAGTACTCAAACTTCACTCTGGCCAATGGCTTAGTCAACACATCAGCTATCTGTTCATCTGTCACAACACAATGGAGCTTCACTGCTCCTCTCTACACCATATCCCTCATATAGTAATATTTGATCTCAATATGCTTCAAATTGTCATGGAACACTGGGTCCTCAGACAACTTCACACAACTCTTGTTGTCGCAATATATACAGGTAGCATCCAACTGGAGATCAAATAAATAAGACAATAACTTCCTCAGACATATTGCCTCACAAATAGTTGAACAAGCTATGACATACTCTGTTTTAGTTGTACTCAGTGCCACGCAAGACTATTGCCTGCTAAACTAAGAGATCACACCTGATCCCATACTGAAGCAACACCCTAAAGTGCTCTTCCTATCGATGGAATTGCCTGCCCAATCTGAATCAACATAAACTTCCATGTTAATATTCTGATTTGTCTCATACTTGAGCCCATAATAAACTGTACCCCTTGGGTACCTTAGAATATGCTTTTCAGCAATCAAGTGAACATGTCTCGGATCTGTCAGGAACTGGCTCAAGGTGTTCATAGCAAAGAAAATATTTGGTCTCGTATTTGTCAGGTACATCAAGGAACAAATCATCTGATGATACATTGTAGCATCAACCATCTCTGATGAAGCAACACTCAATAGCTTCAGGTTCGATGCCATAGGTGTGGAGATGGACTTACATTCCATTATCTTGAACCTCTTCAGGATATCTACTGCATACCTCCCTTGTCCAAAGGATATTCCATCTACATTCTGCCACACCTCTATGCCTAGAAAATAGTGCATCATATCCAAGTCCTTCATCTCGAACTCGGAAGCAGGTATTCTTCTTGCAAATTTAATGAGTTCCTCTTTTCTTTCTGGAACAAGTCATCAACATATAACAGGAGCATCACTAGTCTTCTTCCTTCAACCTTGAAGAAAAGGTTTGAATCTTATTTACTCTAAGTAAATCCTAGATTCATCAGTAAGCTGTCCATCATGTTGTATCATGTTGAACCTCAAGATCTTCTGCAGTCACTCCCTTTGAAGTGGAGCATCATTCTCCCTCTGTATGTACTGGAGTGACAAGTAGCTTCCTCTGCTATTATTATTCTAAGTATCTATCTAGGGTCATTTGATACCAATATACTCTATCTTGAACTTTTTCATAGCTAAAAGGTTCTACATCAATGATGTCATTGCATTCATCATACTATTCTACATCTTGAACTATCATCACTCGTTCTTAGGACCAAGTCTCATCCTTTTTTGCTTGTAGGCGATTTTACGTGATCTTTCCTACAATTAAAATGCATTAGTTGTATGGTTAGAAACATTTCATAAGACATATTCATAATGAAAAAATATTTTGCATCAAGATATATGATCATGCAACTATTTTAGCGAATACAACATTCATCCATATCTCACAGAAACTTTTCTAGATGCCTTCTATCTCTACCAAGACACCATTGAGATTGTGCACTAATCCAATATGTCAGCAAAGAGGTTTCATTCTAGATAAGTATCAATGGAGAGTTGTATAGCACCATGAGCTACTTACCCATCACATGCATATTAGTAGTATACTACCATTAATGAAAACATTATATCATGCATAATACATCAACTGAATATAAACAAATGCATAACAAAACAATACCATGAAATGACAATTGAGTATTTATATTTATTTGTTTCGTGGGTAGACTCCTTCTTGAGTCTTCATATTCATCATCATCTTCACTCATCATTTCTTATCCAAATAATAATATGGATAAAAGGTTCTTCAAGAGTTGAGTTCTTCATATTCCTCGTCGCTTGAGGGATCTTCTTTGGATGGTGAGAGTTTGATCTTCAGTTGCTCCCATATTATTTTCTCTTATTATGAGTTGAGTTTCTTCTTATGTGTGCTCTTCCTAGAGTCTGCTGAAAGTAATCAATTTCTTCTAGTACACATTCCTCGAATGAATAAATCCCATAATCCTGGGAGGCCATTCAACATGGTTATTACAAATTCTGCATTCTCCACTTCTTCTTCTACCGCTTCAAGTTGTTCTTTGATTTGTAAAGTATGACTGTATGGTTTCTGCATTCTAAATCTTCACATTCTTCAACTATTTTCTCAAAGTCATATTCTACTTTATGTTCTTCCCTTCAAATAGCTTGGTCAAGGAATCAAACATCTCTTTCAGTTTATTTAGGGAAGACACTTGTGGTACATGTTGATTCATGATTGAATCAGTAACGATCTTCTTTGCCTTGACCAAGTTCTTCTTGTGTAAGTATTTTAGCCTCATCTCCCTCTGGAACTGGAACCTCTCTACTTACGTAGGTTTCCAATTCATTTCCTTCAAGAACTAGTGACATCCTATACTTCCATGCTTAGAAGTTGGCATCCTCACCAAGCTTGTGATCAAGATGATGTGATGGATCACTTTGAAATGAGAATCTCAAATGAAAATAGCAAAAGATTAGATCTTACCGATTTGAGGTGTACGTCCTTGTTCTGGAGCTGGATGATCTAGGGTTTGTTAGAGAAACACTTATTTTCAAAACTTTAAATATTTTAGATCTAATTGGATATAAAGATATACCTCTTCAAGGAGAGCATTCCAATGTACTTCTTTTCTGAAAACAATGGAGGAAAGCTCCTGGAACAAGAAGCCATTGTTTATTGATTTCTTCTGGAGAAATTCCTGATACTGTTTCTACGGTATCTCTTACATTATTTCTCCTCTGTGTCTGAAACATCTCACTATGATAGCCTAACCTGTCCCTATTCCAACACTACAAGTTTCATTGGAATTAGTTTCACCAACTGGGACTTATGATCGTTTTCCCAAGGTGACCTATTTCAGAATTGTTCAGCATAGCAAAGTTGTACAGACTTTCACGTGTCACTGTTTCACCATCGAGGTCTAAAAATTCTACCACAAAAATTAGAGTCTGTTCCCTTTTTTTAACATCTTGATAAATTTAATTTGGAGCTTTGTATCCCGAGATATAGCAGTTATCCCCAGGTGTCATGTTTAGGGATGAATCCTAGGAGAGGCTGGAACCCTAACTTTGAGGAATCATATCTCCTAGAATATAGTGAATCTCATTCTAAAACATGGACACAATGTACATCATTATTTTATCTTTGACCTGTGAAAGTTTCAACCCTTTATACATCTGAAATCCCGAGATATAGTGAATTTACCAAAACTTATCAGTTTTAGTGAAGCGAATAATTATTCGCTTACACAAATAATATTACCAAAAGACTTGGAATATTAAATAAGCCATAATAATATATAAATTGATGATATAATAGATATGATTATAGATTAAAAAGTGAGTGCCATATATATATAAATTGGAAAGGCACTTTGGATACCATCCATGAAAGGATGCGTCATTTTAGAATTGTTTACTAATAACTATTTATTAATTATTAATATCAATATGTATTAATTTTAATAATTAATGTTGATTTTAATAGTTATTATTAATTATATAATATTTATTTAATTATTGTTTTATGTTCGTTACATTGCCTTCCCCTTAAAGGAATCTTTGTCCTCAAAGATGTATTGGACATTAATGTCTCATTTATTTTAATATGTCGTCTCAAAATTATTTCCCTTTCGTATTTGCG
Source organism: Pseudotsuga menziesii (assembly GCA_001517045.1). Taxonomy (NCBI): domain Eukaryota; kingdom Viridiplantae; phylum Streptophyta; class Pinopsida; order Pinales; family Pinaceae; genus Pseudotsuga; species Pseudotsuga menziesii. The sequence continues at coordinate 1,547 of LPNX010682089.1, read as the reverse complement.
ACATTTGAGGAGATGAGCCGATACGAATTACGGATTCCCCAAGAGAATTGTCGCATCGTATCTACTATGGTCCATCCCATATATATTTTTATTAGAGATCTGAGATCTTTTTGTTGGATAATTCGTCTCAATTGTCTCTTGGTATGTCGATATTTTTGTATGTCCACATAAGTCTTTTGTGAATATTCATTTTGACCCTGCCCTTGGTCAAAATGACGATTATAACTCGGATGTCTGTAAGGTGTAGGTGTTGTTTGTTCTTATTTATTTTGGACTACGGCGAGGACTGTCTTCACTTAATTTTATTTTTGGATGCATTTTCTTGGATTGTGATTCTTGGTTCTCCAGTAGATTGTTTATGATTCTGAATCTTTTTATTCTTTCCTCTTGTGATTTTTTTTCAATTTCTAAATCCTTGATCTGATTTTGTAGTTCTTGATTACGATTATTTAGACACTGGTTTTATTCTTTCTTTTCTAGTATTTATCCTTCGAAGTCTTCACCGGAATGTTCCTTCTTACTACTGTTTTTTTATTTTTTTATTTTTGTAATCAGGGTTTTGTTATGATTTCTTAATCTAAAAATTTCTTCACAACTGTTGGATATTGTTTTATTACTCTTTGAAATCTCCAACTTGTGTTCCTTTTTAGAGTCATTATTTTGTTGTTGAAGAACTTTTATCTGTTGTCGATACTGGCCGACCACTAATTCTTGATCTTCTACTTTCTGTCGTATGTGCGTCAGTTCTTCATCTCTATCGTTAATGATTTTGTTCAAGTGTATTATTTATTCTTCATAATCAATTATTTCTTTCTTTATATCTTGATTTTTTTGTCTCTGATTGAAATCATTTTCGTCTTTTAATTTCTTAATTTGGGACGACAATTTTTCTATATGATTGTTCTAATCGAAATTTTTTTGTTCCTTGCGCTCTTTTTGCATCCTATGTAATTTAATCAATATTTTCGATTTCGTATTTATGTCCCGTAACTCTCCATTGTCTCTCTGATAATTCTTCATCTTGGTTTCTAATTTCTCTATTTGTACTTGCAGACCAACTTCCATGGTCTTGACTCCTTCGATGATAGATGGTCTTCCTTTGGTTTCTTCTGCGATAGATAGCCTTTGACTTTTTCGATGATAAAGGGATTGGTCTTCTTCATTAAGTTAAATAACCTTTTTTTCCAAAAATAATTATTATAACTTCCTTTTATAATAATAATTATTAATTAATTAATAATTATATTAATATTTTTGTAAACTATATATATAGTTTAATATATAGTTTTTTTAAAACAATAATTAATTATTGTATTAATTATTATATAATAAAATCTTTATTTTCCCTTAAGTTTTGTAAAATGTGAGTAGATTGGTTGGTTGGGAGGAATGAGTGTTACATTCCCCACCTAAGTTCAAATCTCACTTTCTCTTTATTAGTAATTATTTTGCACTTTTATATTCAAACCCAAACCCACTTATTAAGAAACCATGTGTGGTTTCACTTTTACCCCCTTTTTTTTTACTTTGTTTTGGCGGGGAGGAGG
>LPNX010682054.1:1156681-1223073 GCA_001517045.1 Pseudotsuga menziesii | reverse complement strand
ATCGGGGTACAATGTAATACAAGTGGTTCTCCCGGTTGGACCATCGGGGACCACAAAAAATACATAAAGAATATTCTTCGAAGTTACAATATTTCAACATTTCTCTGTATGCTACACCATGCCCATCTAAAGTGCAGAAATCAAGAATCAGATGCAAACACTTCTTGAAAATGGATAGATTCCTCCCTGCACTTTTTCCTTCTTGTTCTCTAATCCTCATTATACAAAATAATGAAGATGATGAATGGAGATTTCTGTACCAATTACAGAGCATTGTACAAATCACTTTAAAAAGTCAATACCCACTGCCCCAGGTCAATGATCTCATATTATACAAAATAATGAAGATGATGAATGCAGATTTCTGTACCAATTACAGAGCATTGTACAAATCACTTTAAAAAGTCAATACCCACTGCCCCAGGTCAATGATCTCATAGATTAGTTAAAGTGGGGGGTAAATATTTCAACAAAAATTATTAACTTCTAGCTATATCATTAGGTAAGCATGACACCTTCAAATGCTTGAAAACTAAGTTGCTCAGAAACTTGGGTACATGGATGGGTACGGATATGGGGACGCCGCTTTTCGAAACAGGGTACTTGTGGGTACATCAGGGGTACGATATATATATTAAAACAAAACATGTCACAGTCACATCATACATGCATATTTCAGAGTTCTACCTAAATTATGAATCATGATTCATAATTCTAAATTCAATGATTCATTGAACAATGAACATTCACACTGAAATTTTAAATCTAAAATTTGATAAATTATATACACTCATAATAGATATCAAAGAGAAGACTAAAAGTTATATAAAATTTGATGAATCACTGTACCAGGCAGCTGTAACTAACAGTCAAACTCAGATCTAAAGGGACACTTGAAATCTGATTTTAAACACCTATTTGTACTGCTGTTGTTGGTACCAGAATCTACCCCATAAAAAATTTTATATTCCGGCGGCACGCATGCAAAGAAGGGACCTTGACTTCTGTTGGGGAAATGTTCACTAGCATTTTGGTTTAAGCCATGAGTGTTTTAGTCAGCCTGGTCAGTTTTTCATCTCCTCAAAACCTTTATTCTGGTCGATTTGTATGCCTATCTCTGGTTTTATTCTCCTTGTTTGCATTTGGAAATGCCATAATTCCTCAACAAATTTGTCAAAGCCTCTGAAGTTTTTGTGAGTTTACCTTTGCGAAGTAAATCACTCATATATCCAACTTATCCTAGGTGCATTATGAATTTTTATAACTATTTTTATTTTAATTAAGGATATTTTAATCTTTTAGTTAAAATAATAATTTTTATAAAAAACATATTTTAAATTTTTATCTTTTACCTATTAAGTTTGTTTTTTTTAAATATGACGCGACTTTTTTTTTTAAAGTGGATAAGTCTACTTTCATAAAATGATGGGATTTCTACTTTTGTATTACGCCAACGTCAAAGTCCACTCGCTATATTCTTCACCTATTAAGGGTTTTTTTTTTTTAAGAAAATGACGTGACTTTTTTTTGTTTTGAAGTGGATAAGTCTACTTTCATAAAATGATGGGTCTTCTACTTTCGTTTTACGCCAACGTCAAAGTCCACTCGCCATATTCTTCACCTACCATCACAGTAGGCTAAGGTTCAAGCTTAAGCATCTCACAAAGCGCCAAAGGAAATCTTTTGGAGGGACACTTATGCACAACGCTTCTACCAAAGATTGATCGAGACAAGATGTGTATACTAGCAATTGCCTCAAAAGGTGCAATAAAACGCTGAAGGAGTCTATGGTTGTTTATAATACTAAACAATGAAAACAATTTTCAAGAAACAAAACAAACACGGATTAAAGGGATTAGAGAGGTGTAGATCATAAAAAGCATCATTCATCAAGTCTTGGGAGAAAATAGAGTCTATTTGGGAGTAATTTGAAAAAAACAATGTTCACCTCTAGCAAATCAAAGCAAAGAAGACACTAAATTGATTTAATATATATAAATGTATAGTAGTTTTGAGAAGCAATCTAAATTTTTAGAGTTTTGAAGCAAAATTATCAATTAGTTGTCATAAGAATAGGTTGATTTGATTCAAAAGTCCATATTTCATATAGAGCTCTTTTGTACCTAGATTCCTACCAAAAAGTTTCACTTGTGAAAATAGTCAAACATAAATGTAAATTAGCTTTGATCATTTATAATAATAAAAAATTGATTTTTTTAAAGTCTTAAATGCAAACCATTTTCCATAGATTCCCTAAAAACATTAACTTAACTTACACAAATATCTTGAGGCATAACAAAAAATGGTTCTTAAGCATGAAATTCCATTTTATGATAGAATAAAAATAAAATAAAAACAATCATCTAAGAAATTCCCTTTTTGAATATTTTTCATGTAGAACTCAAGATATTCATCCTAAAGAATATACCTGGTACCAACCCATTTTTAGTACCAATAAAATATGTTAAATTCCTTGTCTAAATGGTCTAACACTTCATATAAGTGAACAAACATCCCCATCAACACATCCACATTTGCCAAGGCATGAAGCAATTACAACCATTAGTCAACCATTGGAAAATTTCTCTTTTAGATGTGGGTCAAGTTTGTGACCTTCACATAGCTTCTTATTGTAAGATACATGTCTAATGAATCCCTAACAAATATAAAACATACAAAGGATAACCAATAGTTATATACCATATGGAGCATATGAACTATCAAAATCACCTCAAAGTGAAAGGATAATGAGCACCTTTGTTATATCAATATTATAAACCCTAGTGGAACCCCATAAAACCTATTCATACTCTAGACAATCCAATATCCCCTGTTTATGAAATGACAAGAGAAAACAATTAACTTGTTCACATTTCCTGACCAAATGAAGTTCAATGCCAATCCATTCCTACTACAACATTATTTATGGTAGATATGCAACAAATACTAAACAATGGACAGTATAAATTGTTTTAAAAGTGAGGAAACTCAAGAACAAGGCGTTGGCGGAGGAGAAGTTCGATTATACTCCCACAATTGCCAAATTCATGATCTAGAATCTACCTAGATATTAAAATGGTTAAACCAGGTAGCTGAGTTGAGGGAAGCTAAATTATGTTCGTTAAAATATTGGAATTTTCACAATTCTCAAATTCTATTCGAGATGTTGATGGAAAATTGGTTAGTACTATAAATAATCACTAAACTCATTTATCTCTCTGTCTCGGTGCCTAGATAATGACCCACATGATACACCCAAATAAAAAAATTGCATGCAAGTGAGTTTCAAATGGCTAGAGAATAAATGTATTCTCGAATAAAAAATCCATGACAAACAAAACAAGACCTGGAACACAAGTTACAAGCGAGAAAGTAAAAGAAAATCTGGAACACAAATTACAAGCGAGAAAATAAAAACATAAGGTGTCGAAGGCGACTTGGAACTTGAAAAGGCGAGAAAGTAAAAATTTAGGAGGCTAGTTTGATTGTTGGGTGATGTTTGACATGGCATATCTTTTGAAAAAATTCTACATATGAAGGAGCAACAATGTCGGTCGATTATCACACCAATTGGAAGCTTATTAGTCTTCATCTCCCTGATAGTCATGTGGAACTGATCATAGGATGGCAAGGAGCAATGCAACGACTTCTCATCCGAGGGAGGGGGCGAAAACAAGATATGCATTGATACTCTTAGTTGAAGTTAGTTGACTTAGGTTTACATCCAAATCATCTCCTTAATTTGGTATTTGGGATCTGTCATCCCAATTTTCTACTTCAAAAATTAGCAGTAAATAAAGACCAACATCTTAAGTTGCTTATTCAAAGGTTATTCCAAACTCACCTCACCTAAACATGAGAATGTCAATAAGAAGAAAAAATTACATTAAAAAAAATTCAATAAAGTTGTCTTTTTAATGTATGTGGGTGGGGTCATATGTATATCTAAGATGGAAAATATAACGAAAATGATGGAACTAAATCCAACATCAACCAATAAGTTTAACGGAAAAAAATGTTGTTTGTCTCTTAATAATAAATAAAGCACTGCAAAATGAGTTTCATTGGTTAACAAAAGTTTAAAATAAAAAGCCCACTAAAATTTCCCAAGGGATGGTAATTTATTACTTAAAAAAAACATGCTTCAATTTTTAATTCCAGTTTTAAAAAAACACATGCTGAAATATTTTTTTTATCCACACATATTAGAGTATTGTATAGTGAAAAGAGATTAGCGTTCTTCTTCTCCAATTTGCTCTACAAGTATATCAACCAGAATTTATCTATTTAGTGAAAGCATTATCCTTGTTTTAATCAATGTAAGAATAAATGTTGGTGTTCGACTGGTACCAGGAAGAACAAATAACGAGATTAAGAATATCTAGAACACTCATTTGAAGAAACGTCTGGAGCCGCAGAGTGATGGACCCATGCATTCCTCTTCTTCTACTTGTTGGAAAAATGTAATTACTCGCAGATCTATACTTGACTTCCAGCCGACTCTGTCAGAGTCTGTACAAGTCAAGATCTTGTCTATCAGTCTGACAAGAGGGAAGAGTCCACGAGTAGGCAATGTAAACCAGTCGAATTTATTTCTGAAGCTAAGTTGTTAGGTAGATAGTTATTACAGTCTTTAATGGTGAGTCAGTCGACCCATGTAGAAGCAATCTTCAGGTTGCCCATAAATAGAAGAAGCAAATTGTAAATCAGTTTACAGACATAGACACGGACATTAGACAGTAGAGAGAACTCCGAGTGAGAAAAGAGATGTCGAAGCTCAAGCTTCTGTGCATGTGATTTAGTCGAAGAGCTGAAGCTCTGTAGACCGACAAGTCTGGACCGACCAGTTTGTAACCGACAAGTTTGTAATACTTTGTTATTGCCGCATAGTTAAATATATGAAATAGTTTATGGTTGAATGCATGATTATTTGGCCGCACATATTTCCAGATTTACTTCTGTAAATGTCTTTTACAATTACTGCTAAGTGAAAAAACAAGAACCCATAAAAATCTCACCGCATAAAAGTTCGAGGTTTTACGGCACATTGGTCGACTCAGGTCTTCCTACATATTTGGGCATATGTTTTTGTAAGTTCTTTGGGATTTGTTAATGTGTCTATTTTTACTCTATCTTAGTCATAGGTGAAAAGCATTTGCAATTTCTTAAGTCTTTAGACTAAGAAACATACTCTGTAGATTTCGACCAAAGTGAGCCGACTTGAGTGGTCGGTTGTGTGAGCCGACTTGAGAGGTCGGTTGAGTCATCCCACTGAGGTGAACCGACTTGGTCGAAGACGTGAAATGAACCGACTTGGTCGAAAACAAAAAGTCAACCGACTTGGTCGAAGCAGTCGACTTGGTCAAAGAGAAGAAGTCAGTCGACTTGGTCGAAGTGACAAGTGGTCGAGATAAAAACCGGTCGGTAGAACCGACAAGTAAGTCGAAGTAAATTTAGTCGAGTGTAGGACCGACTAAAATTTATAAACTTGTCTAGTCGGACATAGACAAGTTTCACCCGATAGGTGAAAAATGAAAAGTGGTCGACGTGAAAAGTGAAAATTAAAATTTGATATCGACTGAGCCCTAAACTCAAGTTTAGTTAGCTTGGTTTTGGCTATCTGGTATCAAAGCAAGCTTATATCAGAGCAAGGTTTATATCAGCCCAAGATTTAGGAAAGAAATCTTGTCTTAAAAGGTGGAAATTAATTTTCTAAGGAAAGTTTATTAAAAATTAAAATGGCTTCCACTTCTGGTTCATTGCAAACTCCAATCTTTACAGGAAAGAATTATGAATATTGGTCTTTTGCAATGAAGGCTTTATTCAGAGGTCAAGATGTCTGGGAGATAGTCCAGCATGGTTATGAAAAACCAGCAGACATGACAGCATATAACAATCTCACACAGGCTGAGAAAGATGTCTTGAGAGAACAGAGGAAGAAAGATGAAAAAGCTCTGTTTTTCATACATCAAGCTATGCATGAAAGCATACTCCCAAGAATAGCAGCAAAAACTAATGCTAAGGAAGTGTTGGGCTATAGGGCAGACCCGGGTTTTATACCGTTAACTTCGCACCAACAAAATACCCACAGTGTTGGCCATTTCGGCAACAGCCTGCGAACAAGCTGCAGTCTCACCCGAAACAGCTATGGGGTGCCGCAGAATCAGGTTTCTGCAAGCAGAAGAAGGATATTACTGTACCTTTAGCCTTTAATAACTTATAATCATACAACACAGAGCTTCAACATACACATATATAACTTCGCAGTTAGATAAACAAACAGTGACTTGCTTAACCCTTTACAAGGAATTCACAGCGAAGATATTATTTAGCAGTGATTTTATTTATCAGTTATTTACTTATCAATGCATAAAAGAACATAACAGAAACAACTCAAAGGAACCACAACACAAGATATAACGTGGTTCACCCCCAATGTAGGGGCTACGTTCACAGAACTGTGTTTTATTCAACTCTTTACAAAAACCACAGTTCTGATCTGCGCACTCAACTGCAGATCTCCTGAAGTCCTCAAAGCCGCGCACACAGCAGCAGGCCTTTGCGCACACAGTTGCAGATCTTCCTTAGCACCAAAACCCTCTGCGCACACAGCTACAGAGGTCGTCCACGCACACAGCTGGGACTTAACCTTCTTACAAAACCCTTAGACAGCTCTTAGCTTCGCATTACATTAGCATCATAAGATAATCGTCAAAGCCCTAACCTTACTTCTTTACAAAAGTGCCTATTTATACAGCGCATTATTACAAAACCATGGACTTAAACCATGGTTGCCCAAAAACCCTAAACCCTGGACTTAAACCATGGGTTTATTACAAAAAGAGGGCTTTGACTCAACCCCGACACCCCTAACACTATTTTGAGTCGTAACTCCGCTTACAAACTTCCACAAAACCCGCGGAGTTACCAAAACTAAAGACCCTTTAGGTGCGCGCCCCAACAGGCCCCTAAGACTCACTAGTGTCCCGTCCCGGGACACTCTGCTGCTTTTCTGGTGGTAGAATCTTGTTGGCTAAACATAGTGCACTGCTTGCATGCTGTCGTCGGCCCCTTGCTTCTTTTTAATGGTCGCCCTTCGCACTCTGTCAGGCTCTGTATCCGTCTACATCTCTGAATATTTATGATGATCATGGGACTTATTGGGCCTTCTAAATCTGTCAGCGACCCCATCCAGGAGGATACATGGCAGGATCCTCCAGAGTCTTCTCGTGAGGCCTTGTGCCTTTCTTCGCTTCACATAGAGCGAACTTCTGCCTTTCTTCGTCCGGTTTAGAGCGAACTTCTGCCTTTCTTCATCCTGGTCAAGCATTTCTGCATAGGTAGAATGCTCAGAAGGTTCTGCAGACCTCTCTCCCTGAACTCTCGTAATAACTCCTGGGCTTCACGATCATTCGACATGGTCCTAACTAAAGAAACTCAAAGAAATGCACCATGCAGGAGTCGCAGGCCGATGTAACTTCTTATAGAATCTCGCAACAGAATCTGTCATCATGGTGCACTAATGACGCCGACTCTGATGGAGTGGCGAAAATCCTGTCCACACGGCGCTAGATTTTCCCAAAATCTCATCATTACAGACAATTAGGGCAATTCTCGTGCCGACGCCGCCAAGTCTAGTTTGTCCCATCCGTCACATTTTAGGCCGCGACACACCTTTGATCTTCGACATAACCACTATCGTCAGCTTCACCTTGATGAGTACCTTCGACACAGAATTGACCTTTGACCCATCCTGACCCACGCGGCAACCAAACTTCAACCTTCGAACTATGATAGTCTTCCACACTTGGTAGCTTTGAGAACAACTTCATTATAGTCTAGCACCCAATTTCAACTGTTCTTGGTACTTAGACTTTCTTTCTTGGTGTTACTTCTGATTAGGAGGTCCCGGCCTGTCCCTGTACTTCTTTAATCGACTGCCATTTACCATAGAAGGCAAAATTTCTCCATTCAACTTAACTAACTGGACTGCGCCACCCTTAGTAACTTTCTGTACTATGTATGGTCCTTTCCAATGTGTCTTGAACTTACCTGGGAATTTCATGAATTTGCTGTCGTATAAGAGCACAAGATCACCCTGTTGGAACTGCTTCTTCTTGATATGTCTATCATGCCATGCTTTTTCTCGAGCTTTCTGCACCTGCTGCTGGAATCCTGCAATAAATCTGTCCACTTCAAGTTCTAGTATCTTTGTCAGCCTTTCTGTCATTATAGCCGGATCATCCATCTTTGTGAAAGCAGATATTCCGAGGCTAGGAACAATGTACTCCATGGGCATGACTGCTTCTTGTCTATAGACCAACCTAAAAGATGTATGGCCTATCAACTTCTTGCAAGTGGTTCTATAAGCCCAGAGTACCACTGGAATTTTAAGATTCCAGTCATTTCTGTTAACATTGCAAACCTTCGTCAGAGCATGTTTAAGGATCTTGTTAAAAGCTTCGACAGTTCCATTTGCTTGTGGATGATAGGCAATTCTCTTCTGATGATACACTTGAAATTCTTCAGTCAATACTTCAATAGTCTTATTCAGAAAATGTGATCCCTGATCACTCATAAGAACTCTAGGACACCCAAATCTGGACAAGATGTTATCGAAGATGAACTTCGCAGCTGTAGCAACGCTACAGTTCTTGACTGGTTGAGCTTCGGCCCAACGTGTAAGGTAGTCAGTTGTTGTGATAATGTATCTTGCTCCTGACTTCTTCGTAGGGGGATTGATAGGGCCAACAAAATCAATAGCCCACTTGTCAAATGCTTGTAAAGTTACCTGCGGGACTAGAGGCATCTCATTCCTCCTGGATGGTTTGCCTGTCCTTTGACAGATGTCGCAGCTGTGGCAATATTCTCTTGCATCCTTGTGAACTGTGGGCCACCACAATTCGGCTGTCAAAATCTTCTGTGCCGTAGTTTTGCCTGCATAGTGACCTCCTGCTACTCCAGAGTGTGCCTCAGCCAAAATCAGTGGCTTTTCGTGCTCCAAGACACACCTGCGCAGAATTTCATCTGGTCCCATCTTATACAGCTGTCGTGCTATTAAAGTCAAGTCGGCTGCTCTCACCACCAGCTGCTTCTTCTGTTGTGTTGTCATCTCAGCGGATGGAAAACCTGTAGACAAATACTGAACAATATCTTGAAAATATTCATCAACCATCTGGATGGAAAACAACTGGGCATCAGGAAGACCTTCATCCAAACTGGTGGGTTCTTCTCCTGACTCGAGCCTCGACAAGTGGTCAGGTCCTAAGTTAAGTCTTCCAGGCTTAACTATGATCTCAAACTCATATTCCTGAAACAGAATCAACCATCTGCATATCCTTCCACCTAGCACAGGCTTGTTAACCAAATACTTCAAAGCAGAGTGGTCAGTGAACATCTTAAAATGAGATCCTAAGAGATAATGTCGAAATTTCTGTAATGCATACACAATAGCGAGACCTTCTCGTTCTGTCGTAGTATAATTTTTTTCTGCTGTGGACAATTTTCTACTTGCAAAAGAAATAGGGTGATCGATATTACCTTCACCTGACTAAGCCAATACTTTACCCAGAGCAATGGAGGATGCATCGACATGCACATGAACCTCGTTATTCCAGTCAGGGAATACTAAGATAGGAGCAGTGACCATCTTTTCCTTCAAAATATCCAAGCTTGCTTGACACTCAGGTGTCCACTCGAACTTAATATCTTTTTTCAACTGCTTTTCCATAGGTGCTGTAATTTGAGCATATCCTTTGATGAATTTCCTGTAGTATCCAGTGTGTCCAAGCGTAGTGCGAAGTTGTTTAACGGACTTCGGAGGTGGCAGGTTCACAATAATAGCTATCTTCGCAGGATCCATCATCAATCCTTGTTTACATACAATGTGACCTAACAGAATTCCAAAAGGTGCACAAAAGATACACTTTTTCAAGTTCAAGGAAATCTAATGCTGTCTACACTTATCCAGCATAAGTCTCAAACTAGTTATATGGTCTTTTAGTAGCCCAAAGATAGTCCAATCATCAAAATAAACTTCTAAGAATTTATGTATAAATTCCTTAAATGCAGAGATGACTACTCTAGAAAACATAGCAGATGCATTCTTCAATCCAAAGGACATAACTGTATACTGAAAGGATCCCATTTCTGTAACAAAGGTTGTCTTATGTCGATCCTCTGGAGCAATTCTGATCTGATGGTAACCTGAAAATCCATCAGTAAAAGAGTACACTTCTTGACCCCCGACATTATCTAGCACTTCATCTGTAAAGGGGGTAGAGAAAAGATCATGTAGACAAGCATCATTCAGCTTCCTCAGATCAACACAGATTCTGATTTCGCCCTTAGTCTTCTTCTCTTGCACCACCATCGGGCTGACCCACTCGGATTCTTCAACAGGCTCAATGATTCCTGCAGCCAACATCTTATCCAGCTCCATCCTAACTTTTTCCTTATACTTAGGGTTCAACCTATAAGGGCGTTGTTTCACAGGCTTCGCATCAGGTTTCAAAGGGATCTTTATCACGCGGATATCACCAAGGATACCTTTCATCTCTGAGAACTTCGTCGGAAATAGGTCCTGATATTCGTGGAGAAGTTGGGTCACTTTGCTTACCATTTCTTCATCCCAATAATCTCCAATGGTAGCATACTTAGGTTGTTCTTCTGATCCAATGTTGACTGTCCGCGTCTTCAGGGGCCGAGTCACTTCAGGTGCTTCGACTGCTGGTCCGTGTACTTCGCAGTGTCCTTCTGACTCAGAAATGTTAATATTGCGCGGATCATCATCCTCGTCAATTGCGAGGTTATAACATTTTACTGCATGAGCTTCTTGTGCTTTCCAATCAGGTCATTATTCTACTACTTCTTGATCATCAAATACCTTAATATGGATCAACCTTATAGCTTCATCTAAAGCTGGACAAACTTCATTAATAGAAAATGTAAGCACAAAACTATCAACAAGACAATCCCAACTTACAGTATCCTGGCGAAGCTCAGCCTCCGCATACTAGTTCTTTGCTATCGGTTCCAGAGTATGCACAAACCTATGTACCCATTCTTCCTGAGGTACATGCTTCCATGCTTCGTAGCACTGCACCAAATGTTCTTGAGGGCTATTCTGACCATCGAACCTGTGGCGCACCTCCTGAGGTTGATCCATAAATCTCAGGCGAAGAGATTTCTGACAAGCTTCCCAGCTGTGAATATACTTTCTGTGGCCATTCCACCATCTGGCTGCTGTGGCTCTGAATGCTGCATCTAGAGTACATTTTCTGTGAATCAGGCACTTGTTCTGAGAACTGTTCAATAAAATCTCCTCGATCTATCAAACCATCATAGGTAGGCAAAGCTCTTGTCTGTGCGCTAAGCCATCTGAGAGCCTTGGTAATTTTTGAGCACCGATGTCCATGTAACTCGTAGAGGCGATTCTGCCAGTTCTCTAGACCTTCGTCTGAATTAGACATGCAGGAGCTATCACACTGCCAATCCATTATGCATTCAGTAGTAGGTTCAACATAATCTTCTTCCTTAGCAATGTTGTAGATGTGATCCAGAATATCCTGATCTTCCTCTCTAACTAGCTCTGTATACCTTTCTCCTTGAGAAGGATCCAATGGTACTATGACTCTCAAACCCTTCCCTTCGAAAGTCACATGTCTCTTTTTAAAATTGATAACTGCATCATTGTTTATTGCCCACTCGATTCCTAGCAAGGCTGGATAGGGGTTGCTATCGTCAATGACTTCGAAGTCAGCTACAGTACTGACTCCATTTATATCCACTGGTACACTAGGGAATCTCCCTAGGGGCATAATCCTCTGCTAATTGGCTAATCTCAACCGTATAAGGGACCAATCAAGGGTAGGTTTTCCCATTTGTTTCCATGTCTACTTAGTTAAAATATTGACTTCTGATCCTAGATCTAAAATGATATCCTTCATGTCATACTCTCCTACCTGAGCATGTAATCTCATTTCTCTTCCTATTCTTCTAACTCTACTAACAGTTTTTTCCTTACCAGAGCTTTGCTGAGGTTCACAAGACTGGATAACTTTCTGTAATTCATTCAAAGCATTCTGATTTCTTAACAACTTGATGCAACTCTATAGAAACGATGACAGAGTACTTACTTGACCTTGTGAAATTTCCTAGGGTTGTGACTGCTGTTTGGGTGCTATTGATGTTTATGGATCAGCAAAGTCTTGTCGAGTTTCCAGAAAGGTTTATTTTTCTCTTCCAACGTCGAAGGCTGGAACTTTCTCTGGGGCCTTGCGGACCCAAGCTTCGTCAGACTGTTTCTCCTTACTCTGCACTTGTGTCGTAACTCCACTCCTTGTAACAACATTAATGGCTGGGACCGGTCTTTGCTCTACAACAATCAATTGAACATTCTGACTAGGCTTACTGTTTCTTTCTTGGATTTTAGCTATCAACTGTGGGCACTGCTCGATGACATGATCGACTACTCTGCAATATCGATACGTCGTGGTTGGGTTCTGACAGTCGCGAGCTAGATGTCTTGCCTGATTGCAGTTATAGCAGATAACCTGGCCTCGACCTCTGCCAGGCATACCACGACCACGGCCTCTGAAGCTACCTCGACCACCCCGGTAACCATATCCATCATTGCCTTGTGCATGAGGGTGAACCCTATAAGTATCGTAGGTTCGCTCCCTCATGAGGTCGAAGCTACGACATTCATCTTCATTGTGGCCTACTGATTTACAGAACTTACAGTAAGGGTTCTTCGGGACTTGAACATACCTCTGCAACAGATAGCAATCTTCAGGCCGATGTTGGTCGGTTGTTCGATAGAGCTCACAGTATAGAACAGTAAGATTCAGCGGGTTTGGTGCACCAGTATTCAGAGAGTTTCTCAACGCCGGACACTGGTCTTTGTCATGGCCTTCTGTTCGACATCGTATACACCACACATCTTTGCGGATGGATTTCCCCTTCTTCATGTCCCGGAGCTCTAAAGCCATTTCCGCCAACTGGGCTTGTATTTGAGCTATGCCAGAGTTATCTCCGACAGGAGTTGTTTCAAGCTTCATGGCAATCTCCAAAGCCTCTTGCTGATCAACAACCTTCTGTTGCATGAGTGGAGTTCTGATGTGAGGTAATAATGCCGCAATAAACCATTCATTATATTGTTCGGGTCCAATCGTGAAGCTAACTTAATCTAGCAGAACTTTGAACCTCTGGTCAAAGTGCCACACAGATTCACCTCGTCGCTGCTGAATCTCTTTCAATTCAGTGATGCACTGAGACTCTGATTTAGGCTTCTTAAATTCTCTAATTAGTGTTGCTTTAATGTCAGCCAAGACGGGATTCTGAGTGCTAGAGAACTTCATAAACCAAGTCAAAGCTCGGTCTCTGAAGGAAGTAACCAGCTGCGCTCTTCTGACATCTTGGTCCATAATGTTCTTCGCAGTCCACACAGCTTCACATAAAAACTAGAACTGTTCTGGATCCTCTGATCCAATTCCTTTGAAAACTAGTAGTTTGATGTCATCATTCACATGGGCCATCTTGGATCTAAGGGGGGAGGGAGGCGGAGGAGGAGAACTTGCTGGGGTAGACTGACCTGCGACAAGAATACTCGGGCTAGGGTTACTTTTAGACTACGACAGGTTCTCGGGGATAACAAGTCTTCGCTGCGGGGTTATGAGAGAGTTTCTAACAGAGGGGGTTTCTACGGACTCAGAGGCTTCTGGGCTTAGAAGGGTATACTCAGTATCTTGGCCGAGAGTATTGGATCCACGATCTCTCTTGTATCTTTTACCGCTTCGCAGCAAACCACTTTGCTCGTCGAAGTTACTTCCAATCATAGGTTAGCAATAATAGATCTAATCAATCTGATTCTATAAGCAATATTCTTTTTTCAGCCAATAGCATTTTAATATTCAAACTAAATGAATTCAAGTACTTACCCCTTGGTCCTTTAAAAATTTGTCGTTCAACTTCGCTGAAGGAGGTACTTGTGTCGATGGCAACCTCCATCACAAATGCTTCAAGGGTTCGCGTTGTCCAGAAATCGACAGCGCGCGAAATCGCGTTGTTCACCCTTTTCAAGATAGCAATTCTTGCTGGGGTCCAGGGAGGAAATTGATCTTCTTGGAAGTTCGTCCTTCTCTCTGTCAACCTGGATAACCACTGGTGCAATTCTATGTGTATACTACCAAAAAAAATTTCATAAGCATCAGAAAAGACATACCTTTGCAAAAATTTGTCCGCGCTATAACGAAGATCCTTGTTTTCTTGCTCTGCAAACTTCAAATAGGTCTCTTCGATCCAGTCACCAATGTCTTTTACGAAGGGCCTCCAAAACATAGCCCTCGAGGTACGACGTAGATCCCTCTTCAACAGATACTGAGTTCAACTGGCAACGGAACCAATTTGTTGGGCTATAAGGCAGCCCCGAGTTTTATACCGTTAACTTCGCACCAACAAAGGACCCACAGTGTTGGCCCTTTCGGCAACAGCCTGCAAACAGGCTGCAGTCTCTCCTGAAACAACTATGGGGTGTCGCAGAATCAAGTTTCGACAAGCAGAAGAGAGATATTCCTGTACACATATATAACTTCGCAGTTAGATAAACAAACAGTGACTTGCTTAACCTTTTACTGGGAATTCACAGCGAAGATATTATTTAGCAGTGATCTTATTTATCAGTTATTTACTTATCAATGCATAAAAAAACATAACAGAAACAAATCAAAGGAACCACAACACAAGATATAACGTGGTTCACCCCCAGTGTAGGGGCTACGTCCACAGAACTGTGTTTTATTCAACTCTTACAAAAACCACAGTTTTGATCTACGCACCCAGCTGCAGATCTCCTCAAGTCCTCGAAGCCGCGCACACAGCAGCAGGCCTCTGCACACACAGCTGCAGATCTTCCTTACCACCAAAACCCTCTGCGCACACAGCTGCAGAGGTCGTCCACGCACACAGCTGGGACTTAACCTTCTTACAAAACCCTTAGACAGCTCTTAGCTTCGCATTACATTAGCATCATAAGATAATCGTCAAAGCCCTAACCTTACTTCTTTACAAAAGTGCCTATTTATACAGCGCATTGTTACAAAACCATGGACTTGAACCATGGGTGCCCAAAAACCCTAAACCTTGGACTTAAACCATGGGTTTATTACAAAAAGAGGGCTTTGACTCAACCCCGACACCCCTAACACTATTTTGAGTCGTAACTCCGCTTAAAAACTTCCACAAAACCCGGAGAGTAACCAAAACTAAAGACCCTTTAGGTGCGCGACCCATTAGGAAGCATGGGATACATTGGAGACTGCCTATCAAGGTTTGGTTAAGTTAAAAACATCCAAACTGCAGATTCTGAGAAGAGATTTTGAATCTCTGTCCATGAAAGATTCAAAGAATGTAGACACATTCTACACCAAAGTTGTTGGGTTGATAAACCAACTGAAATCTCATGCAGAACCCATACCAGACCAAAGAGTTGTTGAAAAAATTCTCAAAAGTCTTCCCCCAAGATTTGAAAACTTGGTTGTAATCTTAGAAAAACACACAAACATGTCGATATTTACCATTGATGAGCTGCAAGCTTCACTCATCAACCATGAACACAGACTCAGCAGAACACAGACATCATTGGAAGGTGCATTTGCAGCACAGTCATCCATAAGCCGTGGTAGAGGCAGGGGGAGAAACAATTTCAGAGGCAAAGGAAGAAGTTCTTAAAGAGGAGGACGAGGCCGAAGTCCTGCAAATGTCGGTGGCAGAGGAGATAACCAGAACCCAAGTCAGCCAAGTGGCCAGAGGTTTGATAAATCAAAAAGTCAATGTCATTACTGTAAGAAGTTTGGTCATTATGCATATGAATGCAAGAAGAAGCAATATGACCAAGGAAGGCAAAGCCCAAGTCAATTGACCAACACTGGCACTCCGACAAGTGCAATGTTAATGGCATCGACATCTCCACTTGAATGCAATGTTGTTCAAGAAAGTTCACATGACATATGGTACTTAGATTTAGGATGCAGCAACCACATGACTAGTAATTTAAATATGTTTTCCAGTCTAGACACTTCAGTTAAAACTGATATTACACTTGGAAACAATATCCAAGTTACTGTCTTAGGAAAAGGCACTGTTGTTATTCTAACCAAACAGGGGGAGAGTAAGTATATCCCTAATATCTATCATGTCGAAGGTCTAAAACATAATTTGTTAAGCATTGGACAGTTGTTTTGAAAAGGCTACAGAGTCTACATGGAAGATGAACACTGTGTGATCAAAGACAAGCGTCCAAGCGACCAACTGATAGCAAAAGTGCTGATGACAAGCGACCGCTTGTTTCCTTTGAGGATAGTTCCCGACATAAAAGAGAAGACAAAGACAGGAGCTGCATTCAAGGCAGAAAATGAAGAAATAGTCGAGCTCCTCGACAAGAGAGAAAATTGCAGCGCTAATTTGCAAGCTGCATTTCAGACAGAAGTTCAAGATGAATCTTGGTTGTGGCATTTCAGATTTGAACATCTGAATTTTGGTGGGTTGAAGCTACTGCACACAAAGAATATGGTAAAAGGATTACCATTGATCGACAGACCAAAGAGGGTTTGTGAAGGCTGCATTTTTGGCAAGCAGCACAGAGAGACTTTTCCAGTCGGAAAGTCCTATAGAGCACACACACCACTTGAAATTGTGCACTTTGACATCTGTGGTTCAATGCAGACATCATCCATTGGAGACTGCAACTATTTTCTAACTTTTATAGATGATTACTCAAGAAAGACATGGGTATATTTCCTGAAACATAAATCTGATGCATTTAGTTATTTTCAGCAGTTCAAGGCACTCGTGGTGAACCAGAGTGGACATCGCATCAAGATTTTAAGGACCGACAAAGGAGGTGAATATGTTTCAAATGAATTTCTGAATTTTTGCAAGACCCATCGCATACAGAAACAATTCACTGCCTGGTATACACCTCAGCAGAACGGTATTGCCGAAAGCAAGAACAGAACCATCATGGAGATGGCACGCAGCATGTTGGCAGCCAAGCATTTGCCAAATGAGTATTGGAGAGAAGCAGTCGCAACTGCCGTATACATTATGAACCGGTGTCCGACAAAGAGTGTGAAGAACAAAGTTCCCCAAGAAGCATGGACAAGTATGAATCATAGTGTTTCCCATTTAAAAGTTTTTGGTTGTGTTGCATATGCTCATGTTCCAGATGCGCTGAGAAGGAAGCTAGACAAGAAGGGACAAAAATGTATTTTTGTCGACTATTCAGAAGACACAAAAGAATACACGCTGTATGATCTCGTCACAAGGAAAGTGATAATCAGTCGAGATGTTCAATTTGTCGAGAACGAATCATGGGATGGAACCGTCGACATAAATGTCAAGATTGTGTTGAACGTCGACAATGATGATATGGAAGAGGAAGTGATTCAAATACCACATGTAAGTCAACCGGTCAGAGCACCGTCGACCCCCATGACACCAAGACATGGTTCAACACAAGGACCATCGACACAAGTAGCAGCTCAAGCTACACCGACAAGTACACTAAGAGGACAGCAGACTCCATCAAGCATTTCGTCAAGGTCGACATCGATAGAACCGGTGAAGACAAGAAGTCTACGGGAGATATCTGAAGCTGGTACACCTAATTCATTCTCTCTGTTTGCATTATTTTCTCCTATATATGATCCACTAACATTTGAAGAAGCTGTTGAAGAAGAATTATGAGCACAAGCCATGGATGAAGAAATAGAATGCATTGAGAAAAACCAGACATGGAAACTGGTCGATGTATTTTGTATAAATAGAGGCTCTCTCTGTTAGAGAGCATATTAATTTTTGCATCATCTTTGCACTTAGACATATAGATAGATAAGACTCTTGAAGTTTTGTCATAAGACAAAGTCAAGAGCGCTCTCTGTCGAAGGGTTTTAATTAATTATTTTCATAAAAAATTTCAACTCACATTCCCCGTCTAATTAATTTACTTCGTTGATATCACTCACCTAGTATGCTCTGCCGACTTTCATAGTTGGGCTCGTACTCAGAACGTTGAATGGACTTGCTAAGATCGCAATAACACAATTAAAATTTTACCCATAACCAACGCACCAACGTTGTAGAAAGCATTCAAGTCTATTCTCAGTAAGGGCGCCGAAACTCCTCGTTGTCTTAGAGTCGCGGCTAGCTGGTCAATCCTCTAGGACACCAGCCCGAGATACTGGACAGGTCGACATGTCTAAAACAAAATGACTTTGAACACTTTTCCGGTTGGTCTCTGATACCTTTTTTCAAAGCCACAATAAACAAGACCGTTAAAATATTTAAAACATACCAAGAACACTTGCATAACATATCCACTAGCTTTATTTCAAGACTTGTATCTTTGTTATTTTCCAAGCATTGCAGAGCTTCGACTCCATAAGGCACTGGTCTATCATTTCATGCGTTATTATTAATCTAGACCATTTGTCCTTTTATTTATAAAATCTTTATCTGTGAATGCAAATTTTATTTTTACAAGTTCTTGATATATTGTTCATCTTTTAATCCAATACAACAACGTTGGTTTCCTTTGTCTTGTGTTCAAATTCTTGTAATTATAATCATCTTCATCATAAATGAACTCCTAAACAACACCCATCTGCATCACTTCTATAAAATTAACTTAAACACATTGAGCCGTAGAAATCTTTGTTAGGGACTACCCCCCTTGGCTTCGTTAGGAGTTAGCCTAAACGAAAGAGCTAGGAGTAGGTGACAGCACCTGGCTCTGTGCTTGCCCCCAAGGTCACACCTCTCCCACTTTCCTAAGTGAGGAGACAGCTTTCAAAATATTTCTGTTGCTGGTGTGCAGTCGACGGACAACAGATCGATTTGAATTTAATGAATCAAGTTTATTTTAAAGATTTTAATCCATGATTTCATAGAGACAAAATATACAAATTCTGCTAATGTATATACCATATAAAGGTGAACATATCAAAATGGCACTTAAAGGTGAACATATCAAAATGGCACAAAGTGTACTGTGATTCATCATTCACGGAGAAAACAAGCTCATCCTTCACGCACTCAACAGTTAAAAGTCTCAAGTTACAAACCAAACTCTCCTCTTCCTAATGCACAACAAACTCCCTGACTGAAATTCTGAATATAGTTGCTTAAGAAAAAATAAAAGATGCAAACAACACTTCTATTATCACGCAACACTTGATCAAAGTTCAACAAACACATGAATTTTACTGTTTATGGAAAATGGGGTGATAGACTCAACACACTACCACACTGCACGAAATCCAATCACAGTCCACGAGTCCACACTGCATGGCGTCACTGCACAAGGCCCATGCTAGTAGACATGGGCTATAGTCACAGAGTCCAATTATGCTGCAGCCAGTTGTCTGCTGTCATCCAAGGGCAAGTGTGAAAGAAAATAAAGGTAGGGCTTGTTTTATAAGTCTAGGCCCTGGGGTTAGGGTTAGAATTGTTAAATTATGAAATAATTATAAACAAAATTAAACTTTGTTGTTTATTACCTTCACATATCAACTCGGATCAACTCGGGCGAGTTGGTCGACTTGGTACCAACTCGGCCAAGTTGGACATTAAATTGGTCGGTTCGGTACCAAACCGGTCACCTGAACCGAGCTATAGGCCAACTCGACTCGGCTCGGGGTCAACTCAGTCAACTCGACCAAGTCCGTGTCTGAGTCATCCGAGTTTTAAAACTATGCTATAAACTAGGTGTACACATGAGAATCATGACTTGATATTTCTCACAAGTCCACGGCCTTGATATTACTCACAAGACTTTACAATACAACATCACCACCTCAACACTTGAGGATATATAGTACTTGATATTACTCACAAGTCTAACTTGATATTATTTATAAGTCCAGAGACCCCTAATATTGTACATTTAACAATTCATACATTTATCGGTTGAATAGTGTGATTGCTCAAGTCATTTTGGTTGAAACTCACATTTTTTGGCTTTGTGTAGAAAATCTTTCAAGTTGCAGGTTGCCCAAGTTGGAGAGTGGAATTCCTTGGTTGGATACCCCTCTTCTTCAACCATTTGAAGAGCAAAGATTGCATTCTCTTCCCCTTCTTTGAAAAATTATGCATTTAAATTCCATTTACTATTCGACATCTTAAAGCTACTTATCTCATCCATTTACAAGTTCCATTTGAAGCTATTTATTTATCTTTATTTTCAGAAATTTTTCTCACAGATTTACCCTAACACCAATAGTGTCCAAAAATGATTTTGGGCCTTTTTTATCATTTGTTTGTTTGCTGTTTTTTGCAGGTTTTTGACAGTACAAAAAGAAATTCTGCCCAACTTTGGCAAAAACAAGGTGTAAAGGGCACCCAAAAGGCGTCACTTCAAGTCCTTTGCAAAAAGGGGCCTAAACCCCACTCTTTATACTTCTCTACTCTCTAATTCTTTGCTAAAAAGTGTTCCCTCTTTTGTAAAGGCCAAGAGAGTTTCTTCGGCCTAAGCTTCTTAATTCTCAAATTTTCAGCCACTCATTACATGCAAAGGCAGTTGGGTTTTCCCACCCTTGCATAGCAAATGAAGAATGGCTAGGACTTGGTTTCATTTTTTGTTTCCGTAAGATTAATTTTTATCCCATCTCCCCCTTTCGAAAAGAGTGCTTTGTGAATAGATTAGCACTCTATTTCATTTTTTCATTTCCTATTTTCAACCACCCATTGCATGCAAAGGGGGTTGCGTTTTCCCACCCTTGCATTGCAAGAGAGGAAGGGCTACGATTTGGTTCACTTTCTTTTTTTAGCATTTGCTTCTATCACCGGTTGAAATGGCAATCCAAGCCATCGGCAAGCACATGTGGAAAAAGTAACCACCGTCACCTTAGTCGCTTCTCCTAACTTCTTGGAAAGTTGACACCTCCTAGTCGAGAGCCCCATGGAACTCTACAAAAGACACTTGGACACCAAATAATTATCTTCTGTGTGTGCAAGGTTAGTGACCAGTGCCTAATGGAGTCTAGAAGACAATTTGAATAATACGAGTTCACTCATCCAAGGATAAATCAATTGCATAGCTAATTTGTTTCAATAAGCCAATAACAAGTGCAATATTCAAGAATTAGCAAAAATACAAGTATTACATCATTACTAATAATTAAAACCCGCATGTACAAATAGTTATAGTGATATGGAAATATTAACCAAAAGTAATTTATCACAATAATCTAAAGCAACAATACAAGTAACATGTGCCATTCATTCATGCAAGTATTTATGACAACATTTGTTATATATAGATAGATAAATTATGAGGATAGTCGAGCTTTTAGGGAGGGCCCAAAATTATAGGACGCATGATTTTAGGGTGCAAAATTTTAGAGCCCGAAATTTTATGGAGAGCCCGGAATTTTAGGCTGCAAACTTTTAAGGATGGCCTCGAAATTTCAGGGCGCGGAATTTTAGGGCCCAAAAATTTAGGGCACATGATTTAAGTGGTGCAAAATTTTAGAGCCCGAAATTTTATGGAGAGCCCGGAATTTTAGGCTGCAAACTTTTAAGGATGGCCTCGAAATTTCAGGGCGCGGAATTTTAGGGCCCAAAAATTTAGGGCACATGATTTAAGTGCCTGAAATTTTAGGGAGTGACCGAAATTTTAAGGCCCAAAATTTTAGGAGCTGAAAATTTCGGGAGACCCTAAATTGGTCAAATATTTGATTTTTATGAGATTTTTATAAATTTTGCAGACCTAATACTTGTTGAATTTTTAGCATTAGCATAAACCTTTAAAAAAAAATTATAGATCTACTTAATCAAATCAGCAGTGCAGTAAAAACACATTCATCACATTAGCACACATGGACACAAGATTTTTCACTGGGGAAACCTTTGAAGGACAAAAACCCCAAAAGCATTAATAGCTCATCTCATAAATGAGATGACTCAAAAAAAAATTCTTCAAAAAGTTCCTCAATTTCAGATCTGGAATTTACTAGTCACAATGAAAATTTATCAGTAAACAATCAAACTAATAATTCAACCACAATTTCCAGAAATTACAAATTTTCCCAAATTAGGGCTTTTCCAGAAAAAACTAATATTTATCTCTCTCCTGCACAAAAACATTCTGCAGTTCTCATCTGACTGTCACTTTACTTTAACCTGTCGTATAGCTATATGGCCGTACGGATCTGCCAGTTGATTGCCTTCTTTTGCTGCTTGATCTTCTTATTGCTCCCCAGTTCTGCTAAAGTGGTTAGGTAGGCTGCCTTGGGCTGGGCCAAGGCTTTCAGCCTGCCCTTAGTCTCTCAAGGCCTACCTTTGGCAACCCATGGACTGTGCGTAAGCCTGGGCCTGCTATATAATAGCCCGTGGCCACGACAGCCCCACAGGGGTATGCCCTAGGCTGCCCGTGGGTGCCTATAGGTTAGTGCCCTAAAGTAGCCTACCCACAAACAAGTCATCTTGTGAGTTTGTTGCTCGAAGAGAGAAAACACACAGCCGTGAGGAGAGAGAGGTGGCTGCCCGAAAAATAAGAAGAGCTGCCCAAAAATTCTGAGATAAGCAAAGCTAATGAAAACCCTAGCTAAGGGTTTGCTGAGGATGCTCTAGGCTGAGGCAAAAATCTTCTTCAACAAAATAGCAGCTTCACCTGTTAGATCAAAAACTTGTATGTCTAAATGAAAAGACTTGATCTTCTTTTATAGCCTTCGTTCAACTGTAAGTGGACAAGATTAGGAAGGACAAAAATAATAATATTTTTATTTTTTTCTTAATTTTACTTTCACTTTTACCAAAAAAGTACTTTTATTTTTCCTTTGACTTTTATAAAAAG
This sequence comes from Pseudotsuga menziesii, assembly GCA_001517045.1. Lineage (NCBI taxonomy): Eukaryota > Viridiplantae > Streptophyta > Pinopsida > Pinales > Pinaceae > Pseudotsuga > Pseudotsuga menziesii. The sequence goes on along the minus strand of LPNX010682054.1, from coordinate 1,200,221 downwards.
TCCTTGTTTAATTTTGTCTTCCACCTATGGTCATTTTCCTATGGTACAGAAAGTATTTATTTATTTTGACTTTTGACTTTGACCTTTTACCAAGTGCCCTTGTGGTTATTACATGTGGTCCTTTTTTATTTTAAAAGTACATCATAAACCAAGAGAGTTATTAATGCTTTTATCTCACACATTGTGTGACACCTAAATCTGGTACTAGGGTAACTTAACCAAGGGTAGCTAATCCTTGGAGAAGCACACCAAGCCCATAGATCAAGGGTCAAAGTGCCACACACATGCCTAGACCCAATCTAGGGATTACAGTGTCTTCATTCTCTTGGAGAATGGATACTCAAAACGAAGTTGAGTGTACCAATCCCAAACTAGTCTACATCGTGGTATCGGACCAAATGTCTACTCAACATTAGGTTGAGTCTACCTAGGGAAAATCTGGGTCTATATCATGGTCCCAGACCAGATATCTACCATTCAATAGAATGGTCACTCAACACTGGGTTGAGTCTTCATTGTGGTCCTCGACTAGGTGGTCCCATTCTCCAAAAAGACGGGCTCTTGATGCTGCTTAGACAAATCATCAATACTAACCTAAAACTAACCCTAGAAGCTAGGTTTTGAAAATGAAAATGGTGTGAGCGAAGGGAAACCCTACCCTAACACAAGCCCTACCCAACCTAGGGCTTTAAGGAGAAAGGCTAACCTAGTGAGGAAGGGTCCTAGGTTAAGTAACTAGCCTAGAAAAACTAAGGAGAAACCCTCACAAGGAGACGTATCGTTGTTTGCTAAGGTGACAAAAAGGAAGGTAATGGCATATCCTAGGGCAAAGTACAACTTTAAGGCTACCACTAAGACTCAGACATGTACATCTACCATCATCCAAAAAAAAGGTAAGAATAATGACCTCCTTGTGCTTGTGTTCATCGAACAAATCGAAGCATCACCAAAAGCAGAGATTCACCAAAGAATTACCAAAAAACTAACTTGCATTAACCAAAAAACTTCCTCAAGAAGAGCACATCCATCCAAAGAAACCTTAATTGAGGTAAAACAAGTGCATAGTGTATTATCCAATAAGTTGTCTTTAAAATAAAAGTGAGGAAATCAATTTATATTACAAAATATCTAGGCCTACATGCCTTAAAATAAGTCAACTTGAAGTTATAAAATGTCAACTGAAAATTAAAAGAAAATAATAATAAAATATAGCCTATGGTAGGCTTAAAGTAGGATACCTAGGGTATTTGTACTCCCAGACGCCAAAACATGCTCAAATAAGTGAATCACTCCGAACGAAAGGCTAGAGTGAGTAGGAAAAAGGGCGTTATACCCCATCTAACCCCTAGAATGTTGTAAAATCCATCAACACCCTCCTTAATGTTGATGTATATGTAACTTCGGAATGTATTTCACTTGTATTTCTTATATATTGTAACCCGATGTTTATTCCGGGATGTACTTAAGTCATGTCATGCCCCGATGTTCCTAGCGAGAAGATCTATAATGTAAACAAGTCATGTCAAGTCATTGTGTGTAACCCTCCTATTGACTAAGGGTTAAAGTCCCTGCAATTCCGAGGCACTAAGGTTATTAGACTCTCCTAGCGAGGTCGGCCCTAGTAGGGTTTAGTCAAGTCGAGAATTAGTATAAATAGAGAGTTGGCCTCTCTATTTAACACACATCTTATACACACTCAAGTGTAGCACATAGTTGAGGAAGGAGAAGACACTGGCGCTAGATAGAAAGAAGGTTACTACTGTCGAGAGATCACTTACTGTTTTGGGTTCTACTTTTGGTGCTGATTCTATCTCTGAGGAAGTTGCGAGGTTTTCACCATTTATGGTTTCCCCGAGGATAAACACTGTGTTCATTGTCTCTTGTGTTTGATTGATGTGCTTGTTATTCTCTCAGTTAAAGATCCTAATGTATTGCTAGCTTAATGATGAAATTCTAACATGGTATCAGAGCTAACCTGAGAAGAAGACATTGTGCAGCTGCGGGAACTAAGGCTTCCTAGTTAGTAGATCTTCCTCCACAAATTTTCAGCAAAAGAAGGTTGGATTAACTCTCCTCCTTAGGGCGCATCTTTCTGTCGAAGTAGAATCCAATTCTGAGGTTTTTCAGTTTTGGACCCGACACTACTGCCGAAAATTAGGGCTTTTCACAGAAGAGGAATTTTTCAGTGAGCCAAGGCCTGGATTGATCTCCTCCCCAAAATCGAAGTTAGGGATCAAATTCAAAGCATTTGGTTGGGCAAAACTCCGGAAAAGCAAAACCCTAATTTGCTACTGAATCAGCACTACAGGATTTCAACTCCAAATACAGATCCGGCATCTTGACCTAGTAAGATCTAAATCTTTTGTATTTCCATTTGAGGTTCTCAGTTTAAGATGTCTCATCATACCAAGCTTGATGGAGCTGATAACTTCCGACCCTGGAAGTATAGGATCTCCCTGGTCCTGGAAGAAAATGAGTTGGACTCCAATATCAATGAGGAGGTTCCAGTTCCAGAGGGAGATGAGGCTAAGGCCTTACATAAGAATAAGTTGGTTATGGCAAAGAGAATCATTGTTGATTCTATCAAGGATCACCTCATACCACAAGTGTCCTCCCTCAAGACACCTAGAGCTATGTTTGATTCCCTAACCAAATTGTTTAAAGGAAAGAACATAAACAAGAAGATGACTTTGAGAAACCAATTGAAGAATGTAAAGATCCAGAATACTGAGACTATTCATTCTTACTTTACAAGGGTATCTCAGATCAAGGAACAGCTGGAAGCAGTAGATGAAGAAGTGGAAAATGCAGAGATTGTGATGACCACCTTGAATGGTCTCCCTAGATCATGGGACTCTTTCATTCAAGAGATCTATGCCAGGAAGAAGTTAGTCAAGTTCAGCAGACTATGGGAAGAATGCTCTCAAGAAAAAGCTCGGATAGCAGCTCGAGAAGAGAAGATGGGAAATGAAGATCAATCTCTCACTGTTCACTCCAAGAGAACCAGAAAGAACCATTATCACTCCAAAGGTAAGATCTCACACCCTAAAAGAGATCTGTCTACCATTAGATGTTACACATGTGATGAGAAACGTCACATATCCAGATTCTACCCTAATAAAGGGAACTTAAAAAAGAAGAAGGAAAACAAAAGAAGACATCATGCTCATGTTGCAGAGGATAATGAACCTTCCTCAAAAAGGGTCAGACAAGAAAGTGATGAAGAATACGTGCTGCTCTCCGCTCTTACAGAAACTGTTTCACATGGAATCAATGATTGGCTCATAGACAGTGGTGCTTCCAAGCATATGACGGGATTCAAAGAATCATTTGTGAAGCTATCTGAACATAAGTCACCTCACAAGGTGAAACTTGGAGATGACTACCAGTATCCAATAAAAGGTAGTGGTGAATCCTCCTATATACTAGACTCTGGAAGGTCTATGAAGATGAAGAATGTATCATTTGTTCCAGGACTAAAGAAGAACCTCCTCTCCATATCTGCATTGGATGCAAAAGGAATGAAGGTTGCTTTCGTAGATGGCCAAGTTCTTATGCGGCCAAAAGGAAAGACTTTTGACGATGCAATAGTGATTGGGGAACAAGAAGTAGGTCTATATAAACTGAAGGGCCAACCAGAACAAGCTTTGGTTCATGACTCAATAAAACCAAATGAGCTTTGGCATAGAAGGCTTGCACATGTGCATTACAAAGCACTACCACTTGCAAGGAAATCTATTGAAGGTCTTCCAGAAATTCAAGCAAAACATGAAGGGGTCTGCAAAGGATGTGCGAAAAGAAAGAACACAAAGAAGACATTTCCAAGTAGCGAAAGCAAAGCAAAAGGAATCTTGGAAATCATCCACTCCAATGTATGCGGACCAATGTCATCAAGCTCACTAAGCGGGTATGTGTACTATGTTTCTTTTATGGATGACTTTTCTAGGAAGACATGGATTTACTTCATGAAGAACAAAGATGAAGTGTTCAGCAAGTTCAAGGAATTCAAAACCTTAATCGAGAACCACACTGAAAAGAAGGTCAAGACTTTTCAATCAGACAATGGCGGAGAATTCACTTCGAATGAGTTCAAGGAACTTCGAATGAGTTCAAGGAACTATGTAAAGACTCAGGGATTAAGAGGGAGTTGTCCACCCCTTTCCACAACAAAATGGGGTTGCAGAAAAGAAAAATAGAACTATCATGGAAGCTACAAGAGCTATGCTTTATAATCAAGATCTCTCTATGCATCTTTGGGCAGAAGCAGCCAGAACAGCAGTGTATGTACAAAACCCTACTCCACACAGAGTACTCGAGAACAAGACCCCTAAAGAAGTCTTCTCTAGCAAGAAACCATAAGTCAGCCATCTCAGAATATTCGGCTGTCCAGTGTACATACACATTCCAAAAGAGAAGAGGACAAAATTAGATCCTTCAGGAAAGAAGGGTATATTTGTGGGATACTCTGAAAGCTCGAAGGCTTACAAAATATACTTCCCAGGGTTCAAGAAGATTGACATCGGTAGGGATGTAACATTTGACGAAGATTCAGCCTACGTCAAATCCAGAAAGAAACCTGCTGAAGAACCTGAAAAAGCAGAAGCTCCCAGAATTCATGATACAATCATGAACGAAGAAACTCAAGAAGAAGATCGAGAATTTAAAGAACCACAAAGACCTGTAGATCCACCACAGGAGAAGAATCCTCACAAGAGGAAACCTTCTTGGGTACGAGAGATTATCCAAGGTGCAGAAAAATACAAGGTTCCAGAAAAGAATCTCAAAGAAAGAAAGAGGACCAGATCCTGTTCCAATTATGTAGCTTTACTATGTGATTTCATTGATAAAGAACCTTCCAAATATGAAGAAGCGGTAGAACGAAAAGAATGGAAGGATGCTATGATCGAAGAGTATCAATCGATCATGAAGAATGATGTTTAGGATGTTGTCCCAAGACCAGAAGGAAAGTCAGTTGTAACTTCCAAATGGATCTACAAGATTAGGCATGCTGCAGACGATAGCATAGAAAAATATAAAGCAAGATTTGTTGCTCGTGGTTTCTCACAGAAAGAAGGAAAAGACTATGAAGAAACCTTTGCACCTGTAGCCAGACACACTTCCATCAGATCGGTACTTGCTTTGGCTGTAGTGATGAAATGGAAGATACACCAAATGGATGTCAAGATTGCTTTCTTGAATGTAGTAGAAGAGGAAGTGTATGTGGAGCAGCCACTCGGTTTTGAGACACATGACAAGGAGTCTCATGTGTGCAAATTGAAGAAAGCCCTGTACGGTTTGAAACAGGCACCCAAGACATGGTACAACAGAATTGACAGCTTTCTATCCAGTTTGGGAATTGACAGCTTTCTTTCCAGTTTCGGCTTTACCAAGAGTAAAGCAGACTCCAACCTTTACTACAAGGTTGAAGATGGCAACCCGGTGATGCTTCTACTATATGTAGATGATCTGTTTATGATAGGTATGGATGGGTTGATTGTTGATACGAAGAGAAAGCTGGCTGCCGATTTCGAAATGAAGGACTTGAGAAGGATGCATTATTTCCTAGGTAAGGAGGTGTGGCAGACTACGGATGGAATCTTCCTTGGACAAGGGAAGTATGCAGTAGAGATCCTGAAGAGATTTGGGATGATGGACTGCAAGGCATTAACCACACCTATGGCATCGAATCTGAAGCTATTGAGTGATGCTTCATCAGAATCGATTGATGCTACGATGTATCGTCAGATGATTGGATCCTTGATGTACCTGACGAACATGAGACCAGATATTTGCTTTGTTGTAAACACCTTGAGCCAATACTTGACAAATCCAAGACATGTTCACTTGACTGCTGCAAAGCATATTCTGAGGTACCTAAAGGGTACGGTTGATTATGGGCTCAAGTATAAGAATGATCAAAGGATTAACCTGGAGGGTTATGTTGATTCAGATTGGGCAGGCAGTGCCATCGATAGGAAGAGTACTTCAGGGTGTTGCTTCAGTATGGGATCAGGTGTGATCTCGTGGTTTAGCAGGAAGCAATCCTGTGTGGCACTGAGTACAGCTGAAGCAGAGTATGTTGCAGCTTGTTCAGCTAGTTGTGAAGCAGTATGGCTGAGGAAGCTACTGTCTGATTTATTTGATCTCCAGTTAGATGCTACTTGTATATACTGTGACAACCAGAGTTGTGTAAAGTTGTCAAAGAATCCAGTATTCCATGACAAGTCGAAGCATATCGAGATCAAGCATCAATATATCAGGGATATGGTGCAAAGAGGAGCAGTGAAGCTCCAGTATGTTGCGACGGACGAACAGATAGTTGATGTGTTAACTAAGCCATTGGCTAAGGTGAAGTTTGAGTACTTCAGGGAGAAGCTTAGTGTTCTCTAGATCGAGATTCCTCCCAAGAGGAAGTGATAAGTCTGTGATGAGCCATTCTGACATGGTGAGAGGATTGGTTCCTTTCATGGTCAGATATAAGTGTTGTGCCTTTTCGACATGGTGAGAGGATTGGTTCCTTCCATGGTCGGATGTAAGAGCTGTGACATGGTGAGAGGATTGGTTCCTTCCATTGTTAGGTGTATGTGATGATCCCACATCCAGCATGAAAAAGGGTTGGCTCTGTGAAGACACATCTAGTATGAAAAAGGACTAGCTCTATGTGGATACCACATCTAGCATGAAAAAGGGTTGGCTCTGTGAAGACACATCTAGTATGAAAAAGGACTAGCTCTGTGTGGATGCCACATCCAGCATGAAAAAGAGCTGGCTCTGTGAAGACACATCTAGTATGAAAAAGGAATAGCTCTGTGTGTGGGCCACATCTAGCATGAAAAAGGACTAGCTCTATGAAGACTCATCCAGTATGAAAAAGGACTGGCTCTGTGTGTGTGCCACATCTAGCATGAAAAAGGACTAGTTCTGTGAAGACTCATCCAGTATGAAAAAGGACTGGCTCTGTGTGTGTGCCACATCTAGTATGAAAAATGACTAGCTCTGTGAAGACTCATCCAGTATGAAAAAGGACTGGCTCTGTGTGTGTTCCACATCTAGTGACTAGCTTTGTGATGATACATCCAGTATGAAAAAGGACTGGCTCTGTAGATGTACATCCAGCATGAAAAAGGGCTAGCTCTATAGAGATTCCTATGACGAGAAGAATCAAGAGATAGCACCCGTGATGATGATCCAGATCCAGTGATGATGTCCAGTGATGATCCAGATCCAATGATGATCCGATGCAATGATGATTGCTAGTGATGATCCAGATCGAGTGATGATGTCCAGTGATGATCCAAATCGAGTGATAATCTAGATCTGATGATGAAGATGACTTGAATATGAAGAAGACCTGAAGATGACGAGGACTCTATGATGATCCAGGAGATACAGAGAAGAAGACTTGTGCTGAAAATTGTGTCAAAAGAATACCTTCTCAGTTAAGAGGGAGTGTTGATGTATATGCAATTTGGGAATGTATTTCACTTGTATTTCTTATATATTGTAACCCGATGTTTATTTCGGGATGTACTTGAGTCATGTCATGCCCCGATGTTCCTATCGAGAAGATCTATAATGTAAACAAGTCATGTCAAGTCATTGTGGGTAACCCTCCTATTGGCTAAGGGTTAAAGTCCCCGCAGTTCCAGGGCACTAGGGTTATTAGACTCTCCTAGTGAGGTCGGCCCTAGTAGGGTTTAGTAAAGTCGGGAATTAATATAAATAAAGAGTTGGCCTCTCTATTTAACACACATCTTATACACACTCAAGCGTAGCGCATAGTTGAGGAAGGAGAAGACACTGGGGCTAGATAGAAAGAAGGTTATTGCTGTCGGGAGATCACTTACTGTTTTGGGTTCTACTTTTGGTGCTGATTCTATCTTTGAGGAAGTTGCGGGGTTTTCACCATTTATGGTTTCCCCGAGGATAAACACTGTGTTCATTGTCTCTTGTGTTTGATTGATGTGCTTGTTATTCTCTCAGTTAAAGATCCTAATGTATTGCTAGCTTAATGATGAAATTCTAACACTTAAAGCATGAAAATGGCCTGGCATGGAGGATGTCTTCCTCTGAGGAGATAAGTCCAACGAGAGAAGGCACCAACAATATGAGAGATTGAGAGGGTGTCCAAAGTGGTTGTGAAGAGAGACGAATGTCTCACAGTTAAAGAAAAGGCCACCAGAACACATAAACAAGATATGGAGCCATGTGACCCAGTGGTCAACCCTTAGGGGCCCAGAACACCAACCCCAAGGTTAAAAACCGCAATAAAGGGCAGTCGACAGTGCCATTAAGCCATATACCTCTAAAGGATGACCAAAGGGACCAACCATGACCATCATTGCTCGATAACACCCCTCCTATTTGAAAAAATGGGACCTTTATCCTTGGGGTACACTTGAAGGTGCGTTGGGTACAGGGTGCAGTGTAACAACATTATTTGTTTACCCCACCTATTCCTCTTGGAAATGAGGTGTGAGGCTAGTTCACATTTTATTTCTTTCTTTACAATTTTAATTGTTTCCCACACCTTGCATGTGAAGCGGCTTTGCCCTCCTGCAAAATCGTGCTGGCTAGTTTAGTTTAATTTTGAGTAACAATCTTCATTCTTTGTTAAGTAATAAACCTTTCCCTGTATTCCCTCCTCTTGTCGGTTCGTCTGATCTTGGGTGACAAGAAAGAGCAAAATTTTGAGTCGGCTAAAATAATTAGGGACTTCAACTTATTCGCAAATTGAGAAAATAGGGATTAGTCTGTGGAGCTAGAGGGGTAGAGGCTAAAGGGAGCCTCGTGGCACTTTGTGTCCTCCTGTTGAACACTTGACTTTTCCTTGGAGCTGATTTGTGGAGCTAGAAGCGAACCTTGTTGTTCTCTTGTTAAGCATTGTTATCACATATACATTTTGCAGTTGGGCTACCATGATGCAGCATACAAACTTATCTTTTACTCTATTTCGGGCTATTTTTCACATGGGGTATTAACATGGATCATTACAGCTTCAGCCATTCCAGAGACCTGTTCATTAGATTTTCCTTGTCAGGATTGAGATTAAGAATGCTATTGAGATGATTTCAGTGATGACCTAGTTCATTGGAGTAGAGCAACAAATCAAAATTGGTATACGCAATTATGGAGGGGCTTATTAGTTTGAGACAGGTATATATGGTGAGTTCATGTATACACTTCTTTGGTTTGATTTTGCTCTATCATGTATTTCAAACACATATGCTTGTCATGTTGGGATGATTATGGTGATCTATGCTTATATGTACTAATGATTTAACCTGTGTTATGACCAATCAAGGGACTTGATGTGAAGAATGTTTCTCATGCCATGCTTGTACAAATAGTAAACCTTAGTGCTAGGATGGTTCCATGTATCACTTGTCCCCGTCCATTCAGTTTCATCCATTTTAACCTTATCCTGTGACTTGGACAGTTTGAGACTTGTGAAATTGAAGACCCTTTCCCCATTTTGACCTCTATGCATGATGGATCCCATGTTGTTTTATCTCTCGGCTCTGAGTTGTGAAGCAAAACTTACTGACGCCTTGATCCTTCTGGTTCAGGAGAACCTGCTGGTGTTGATTCCTAAGCTTAGGAAAGTTGGGTTTTGAAGCCTTGACCTCTCTGGTCGGATGCCCTTGATGTTTGGTCTTGACTATGGATATTCCCCCCTAGTTTCCCGAGAAGTTGTCAGTCAAAACTTGAAGCAATATGTCTACCATCATTACATGCATATTGTGTTATATGCTATATATTATGAAATGCAATCCCACAAATAAGGTTGCAAACTGTCTTTCGACACAAATAAAAAAAAGGTGATGGAGTGAAAATGCTAAAGGCCCAAATAAAGCAGTGGATAAACAAATGTTAAATCTAAAGACTGCTGGCCATCTTATTGAAATGTAATGATTAATGCCTCACGGAGCCTGGTTTTGATGTGAGACGGAGTAAGGGACACCTAAATCAAAGTGTCCCCTAGGATCTCTTCACTACAATTTCTTGTGCACTCAACGCAAGGGTCCTAGAAAAGATCCTCACAGATCTTGATCTTTAGCTTGGATGTGAGTCGTAGACATGTTGTTAAAGTTGAATTGAGACTTTCCAAATCAACTCTTCCACCTATGAGAGACCACCATTCCCTACTGTTTATCTGTCATGCATATGTCTCTTTGGTTGTGTGTACTTGTCGTTATTCGGATAAATCACAAAGTCAAAGTCAGTCTAAATTCAGTGCCCTTTGACTTAGCCTTTTTTTTCCACCCTCACCCAGCAGTAACACATTGTTTACACTTTGTAAGTATGGCATGAACAAGCAGACTTCCAAAAAGTTCCAAGATTCTTTAGAAGCATAGATACATCTTACTGTTATTATTGATATTTGTCACCAAGATTATGATTAACTTGATTTAAGTTTGGTTTTAATATACACCATTGGAGCATTTCTTATGCTGATGCTTACAAAATCATATTGATGTAGTGTCTCACCTTCGGATTGGGTACTTTGACCTGGTCAACGCAGTTGACCAAGTCAAGCACGGTTCCCATGGCAGTGACTCAAAAAACAACATAATCTATATTTGTTCCAGACATCCCCAAAACCAATACTACGGTTTCAATTTTGAAAATTTGGCCCCATATCTCCTGATCAATGATTATTATGACTTTATTAATTTCCTAATGATCTAAATTTATTACAGATGGCAGTATATTTGGTTCTCCTAGAGAAATGCAGTGTTCCAGAGGGTATGAGTAGTCACTAATACCATTATTTTGTGTCTCCAGATCATACAGAGCAGTCAATTTTCCCTAGTTCTCATCCTGGACAGAGTTATGGTGATTTTATCAGTTTCCAGAGGTTGTACCAGCAAAAAATGAGCTAGAAATTTCACTGAAAAAATCGATTTGGCCAATCGGGTCAAGGAAATGGATTGGAATTTTGGCAGTGATGTGTCTCAACATCCCGGACAGTCCTTCAGCAGTTTTTAGTCAACAAATGTCCAGATTATTTTATTTTTGGCTCAGCCAGTGAGAAAAGCCCCCCAAGGGGCGCCCCTTCTACTTGGCTAATGATGTATTTCATTGTTATATCATGTGATTTGAAGTTGTAAAGGAGCCTAAGGTGAATTAAGCCCCTAGTGACCCCCTCTCATGTATTACTATGTCACACTTTATGTTATATCATGCCTTTCACCTAGGATAGGCGTCCTTGAGCAAAGTACACCCCCTTGGTTGACTTAATCAATTGATCCATGTATTGATCTTTGTACTTTTGATCTCCACCGTCGAAGATGTCTTAATCTCGGCCGTCAGATGATTGTTGGTTAGACTGTGGGCATACTCTCAAACTATTTAAGAGAGGTGACCCCCCCATTATATTCATGAGCTTTGGCACCTGAATAATGAATAGAAGATTTGTCTGGGATTTTACTCTTTGTGTATTTTGTAAATGAGTTGATGATCTGATGATTGGCATTGCTGCTCTTCTGTACTGAGCTTGTTTCGGGATATATCTTGCATCTTTTTCTTTACCCATTCCATCTACAAGGAAGGAGGCGTGCTAGGAGAGAGAGGGCGCATCTGTGGGGCAACTCACCAATTGCCCAGCTCTTGGGTGTTCGGATCAGAGAGTATTTCTTTCTCAATGAATTTTGCTTCTTGTTCTTTCCTTATTCTATAGATCCTGTTTGTTTGTCTAATCTTCTGAATTTTATTTGATTGGGAAAATTGAAGAGGGCACTTGGGTGATTAACTAAGGCTTAACAATACCAAGATTCTCTCTGAAAAAGTTCATTTAATCAAGGAGGTAGCATTCTTCATCAGTTCTCAGGTCACCTGCAGAATCTAGATACATCTCACAGGTAATTTCTCTCCCATTTAATTCTGTATGCATTTCCCATGATTGTTTTAACCGAAAAACCCTCGTTTAGAAGTAGGAAAAATCACCGGACCAAATTGCACAGGGAATCTGCAATTCTAGCGATCTAGGTTTTGTCCGTCATACCAAAAAACCCCCTCTCCCTCAAAAATGTCAAGCTTGGACTCCTCTACCCATCTCCAGGAACCGGTTTCAGTCTGGGAGAAAATGCCCCTATTTGGTTTGCCAGCTAGTTTTTTTGTGTATTTTGTCTAGTTTCACTTGGGTAGTTTTCATTATCAAACCATTCATCCAAGTTACTGTGCAGGAAGCCGTAATTGTCAATATCAAGTACATCCTGGAGATTTCTCAATTATCTGCTTAAATCCTCCCAGGGTCTGGGTTTGATCATTTGGACCGACACACTAAAATCCTAGATTTGATTCGAATCTTCATAAGCCACATTTTTAGTCTAGAATAACCACCCTACTCAAGTATCCTTAATTTGTGTCTCATCCTTAAATCTAGGGTTTCAGACACTCTGTAACATCCATAGTTGGATGTTCTCAATTATCTCAAAGTGAGCCCGTAATTTCTGAAATAACCCACATATACGTAGATATAAAATGATGTATAAATTGATAGATAAGTGATAAGTTATGAATTACAATTGAGGGTCGGTTATTTATATTTTGGCGGAATACCCTATCATTAATAGTCATGTATTTTCGTAAAAACATTATTAATTATTTTATTTATTTTATATATATATATATATATATGTTGATGTTTATTATTATTATTATTATTATTATTGTTTGTAGTTATTATTTAAGTTTGTTACATTGCCTTCCCCTTAAGGGAAGCTTTGTCCTCAAAGCTTCATTGACAACAACGTCTAATTTTGCTTTAACTGTCATCTCTAGATATTTTGCGACACTTGATGAGATAAGACTATACGAGTTACGGATTCCCTCGGAGAATTGTCGCATCGTATCTGTTGTGGTCCATCCCAGGTCTATTCTGATTGGACCTCTAAGATTGTTTTGGAAAACGAGTTGTCTCAATTGTTGCTTAGTATGTCGAACTATTTGCTTGTCAACATACCTCTTTTGTGAATGCTCATTTTGACCCTATCGTTGGTCTAAATGATGATTATAATTGGGATGTCTGTAAGGCGTATGTGTTGTTTGTTTTTCTTCCTTTTGAATTGCGGCGAGGACTGCCTTCACTTCCTCGACTTGACTTTGTTTTTCAGAGATTCTCGATACTTCTTTTTGGATTTGCGCTATTTTCTTCTCCAGTAGATCGTTTTTACTCTGAATCTTCTTGAACCTTTCGTCTTGCGACTTTTTTTCCTCTTTTAACTTCTCGATTTGTTTCTCTAGTTCTTGATTAAGATTCTTTAGGCGTTGGTTTTCTTCTTGATTTTCTAGAATTCTTCCTTCGAAGTCTTCATTGGATTGTTCCTTCTTGCGACTATGTTTCAGATTTTTAATCTTCGTAATTAATATTTTATTATTATTTCTTAATCTATATATTTCTTCAGTACTACTTGTTAATGTGTTATTGACTTTCATAATTTCCAACTTGTGCGATTTTTTTGAATCGTCCTCTTTCTTTTGGAGTTCCTCAATCTGTTGTTGAAAGCGAAGATTCTCTACTTCTTGGCATTTTACTTTTGTCTGAATTTGCATGATTTTGTCATCTTTGTCCTCGATGATTTTGTTTAATCATTGTATTTCTTCTTTATTCTCGACTGCATCTTTCATGAATTTTGGGTTTTGTAGATTCCGATTGGTATATTTTTTACTCATTAATTCCTCAATTTAAGTAGATTATCTCCCAATACAACTTTTTAGATAATGATTCTCCTGATTTATTAATCCCTTAGAAATATCCAGCTTTGTCATGTGAAATGCTTTGTCCAATGCTACTCGTACTTGGGACTGCAATTCTGATTTAGAATTCGTCATAATTCCTGACTTTTGGTTTTCTTTGACAATAGTTGGTTTTCTTTTTGACTAACTTCTTCTATTCTTTGATTTTGTCTTGTTTTTCTTTACTCTTGTAATTTAATAATTGTACTTAATACAATTATTAAGTAATTATTATTATAATAATAATAGTAGTTTTTTTTTAAGGTTGAAATAAATAATTTTCTTCCCCTAAAGAATTCTTGTAGATTGGGTGATTGGGAGGAATGAGTGTTCCCTTCCCCACCTAAGTTCAAAGCTCACTTGCTTCTTAGTAGCAATTATTATGCACTTTTAGATCTTTTTTCCCCCTTAAGTTTTGTAAAATGCCAGTAGATTGGGTGGTTGGGAGGAATGAGTGTTACCTTCTCCACCTAAGTTCAAATCTCACTTGCTTCTTAGTAGTATTTGTTATGCAATTTTATATTCAAACCCCAACCCACTTATTAAAAAACCACGTGTGGTTTCACTTTTACCCTTTTTTTGTTTTACTTTTACTTTCTTTTTTTTTCTTTTTTTATGACAATGTCCTAGTTTTTAGGGAATCCCTAATAGTGGTTAAAAACCAAATTTACACTAAGTGTAAATAATGTCCAAGCGCTGTGTAGCTCTAATACCACTGTAACATCCATAGTTGGATGTTCTCAATTAACTCGGAGTGAACCCGTAATTTTTGAAATAACCCACATATCAGTAGATATAAAATGATGTATAAATTGATAGATAAGTGATAAGTGATGAATTACAATTGAGAGTCCGTTATTTATATTTTGGTGGAATACCCTTTCATTAATAGTCATGTCTTTTCGTAAAGACATTATTAATTATAATTACATATATGTTGATGTTTATTATTATTATTATTATTATTATTATTATTATTTTATTATTGTTTGTTGTTATTATTTAAGTTTGTTACACACTCACCTTACGTATTCTCCGTCAAGAGTCTGATCTGGTGATTTGTCTTTGATATTTCCTTTCAGGATTGATCTGAGTCTCCCCCTTTGTCACTTGGGCTTCTCTAGTGGCATAAAGCGAAAGAATCCTTAACCAACGTGACAATCATCCATCTTTTGGGGGTTAGGGTTTTCGTAGGTCGCAGCTTTGGTTTCCCGTCCCCTCTGCCATCCAGTATTGGATTCATCTATCAGAGAAACTACAAGATCCATGATAACAAGCACCCAACAATTTCTTTCAATCAAAGAATAAGGGTTAGAGGTAGTCACATTATATTAGAATTTTCTTTTCTTTTCTCGAACACTTATTCCCTAAGCTAAAATTAGACTTGAAATTCATTAAAATTTACAAGAACATTTGTAATCCTTACAAACACTTTTTATTTTCACACTTACTTTTCAAGCACTTTACATTCAAGTTCTTTTCTCTTCCAAGCAAGTTGTTTTAAGCTTCAAAGTTCATTTCATTTCAAGCCAACTTATTTTTACAAGCAAGCTATTTCATTTATCTTTATTCAACAACAATCTCTTGAATGTTTAAAAGCTTGGTAGTAAATTATTTTATTTCTTTTATGCATCTTGTGTAATTTATTTTCATTTGTTGTGACTCACTAGCCCACTAGATAAGGCATTGGAATTGTAAGTAACTAATTCTTTCACTCTTCAGTTTGTGTATTTTCAGTAAGGTTTGACTGTCATTAATATTTGTTTCATATTGCATGATTGATTGTCATTTAACCCCCTAGACATTTAAATAATAATTTAACTCCTAAATCAATCCTAATAAAATCTTTAAAGCTTAGCAAATCCCTTGGCTCTATGGGGGTTGAGCCTAAACGATGGAGTTAAAAATCGTGGTGACAGTGCATCCTCGACTCATAGCTTGCCCCCCAAGGACACACCAAATGGGTTGGAGACTAAGTCACCTGACACGAGGAAACNTATTAATTTATTAAAAATATAGACATATAAATCTAGATTTTTACAAATATTCAATAGAATTCAAAATCAAAGCACATTTAACATTAGTAATTAGTATTACACATTTACAAATCAAATCAGTACTCACAATGAGATCATGAGACACAAATAATTCATGATACAATATACTCATGAGTCATGATAGTCATAGATCAAGATGTCAATACTCAGAAATCAGAACCATATTTCTCATTAAGTCATCAAAATCAAAATGTATTACATAGAAGTCGAAATGCCTTTGGAAAATGCCAAATAGACCAAGCTCTTCTCATCCTCCACACCAGCAGATCAAGATCTTCCACAGAAAACGTGTGTTGTTTTCAGGACACGCTGAAAAGACGTGTCCAACACGCTCTGTCAGCGTGTCTGTGTCGGACACACTGACACGTGACACGCTTCCCCATATGGACATGTACGGTATTTGAGATTGGAGAATTCTCCACGTTTGCATGTGTGTATTAGATGGAAATAATTACTAACACAGAGATTTCAAAGCAAGGCACAATATTATTGAGAAGATATCAAGTTTTTGTTAAGTTTTTAGAAGTCAGCATTTATTTCTGCTGAGAAACTGTGGATTAAGATTTGAAGATAGATTGGATGATGAATCTAACTTTAGTCCATGGAAGGAAAGGATTAAGATATTCTTGTAGGTAAATGAACTGTGGGACATAGTACAAAGTTACGCTGCAGGGAATCAACCCCCCCGCTTCGCTCCCAATTTGCGCTCTCAGAAGAAGCGATCAATAATCACTCTTGGAATCACGATTTCTGATCGTTTCCTCTTGGGAATGTTTTTGGGAATCGCACTTCCTTAACACTCCCTGTTTTTTGGGAGCGCTTAGAAAGCGATGAGAAATCTTTGCTCCCAGAGCGCTTCCCCTTCGCTCCCAAGAGCAAAAAACACACTCCCAAGGAGCGAGGCGATTTTTTTTCATTTTTTGGTTTTTATAACCAAGACATGGTTTTAGTTGGATTTTTGGGCATGGTTAGGGTTCATTTAGGGGATGAATTATATGGTAATGTTGAACTCTTGAAGTAAAAGTGGTATTTTCCTTATCTTTCATTTTCTATCATTTTACTTAAATTTTTAACATTACCATTAATTGTTTCAGGATGTTTGAGAGTAGTTCCAACCTCATCGGACTTCATATGCAAAAAGTAAAATTTTAGATCCCATTCAAAATTTAGCAGACTTGATAGTTTTTAGGATTTTAGGATTGCAACATTTCCACTAGACTCTATCATGTTTGAGAGTAAGGGACTGGAATTTAATCAAGCACATCAACCTCTCTATGTACCTTGATGTTGGTGGTGTTGATGCCTAATTCTTGAATTTGATTGAACTCATTTTTCATGACCTTGATAAAAAAATTACCCTTCAATCAAGATAAATCACTTATTAAGCATTGGAAGGTTTTTCTACCTAAATGTTCCACTCCATACCCTAGCAGGTAAATGGGAAAACATGTGACCATCACTTTACTTATTCTAATCTTTTTTTAGATAGAATAACTGTCAAAACAAGTCCAAAGCGTCAATTTAGGTGATTTTGGTTCCAAATTTGGAAAACATTATGAGTTTTCTCTTGCCTCATAAGAATACAACGAGAAGAAAAATTAAATGCGTCAAGGTCGTACAAAAGAAATGCAAGAAAGTGAACTGAAAGTTGTTTACATGTATGAGGAAGTGATAGTCAACGAAATCCCTAAAAAAATCATGCCTGAGCTAATTTCCGTGGGTTATTTTACTTGCCTTGTACCGAGTCTGGGTGAGATTGAGGCGAGTCTGGCTGGGTGAGATCGAGGCGAGTCTGGCAATCCTGGGCGAGTTCGACGAGTCTTCCAAGTAAGGCGAGTTTGGAACGAGTCTGCAACGAGTACTCGTTCCCGAGGTCCACTCGGCCCTACTCGCAAGTACTCTTGAGTCTCAGCTGAGTCGTGCTTCACTGACAAATATTATATGTTTAAACTTGAAGGTTGATGTTGTTAATGATTGATCATTTGATGATGATGTTATAACTTATAGCTCCAAGATGATTGATGTTATGTGTGTACTAAATGATTATATCTATGCTCTCATGTTTTATACAGCTAATTTGGCATTCTACGTGTTTTTTTTAAATATATGCATCAAAATATATTAAAATATGTATTATATAAAAAATGTCCCCAAAATGGAATCTTTTCAAATTATCGCTTTTCGCTCTTGCTTTCGCTACCACTCCCCGCTCCCAATAGCATAACTAGAGAGTACCCAGACTAAACCAATAGTTGTCCCTAATGCAACCATAGATGTTATAGGCTATGCAGCTTATAACAAGAAAAGCATGAAATCCAGGAAGAAGATTCTTGATTCTGTCAAGGATCGTGTGATCCCTAATATTGCAACAAGTAACATGCTCATGAAATGTGGACCTCACTGACTAAATTATATCAAAGTTCAAATGAAAATAGGAAAATGGTGCTTAGAGAAAGGTTGAGGAATGTAAGAATGACTGAAATAAAAAAAAGTAGCCTCTTACCTTACAAGACTCTCCAAGATCAGAGATGAGTTGAGTGCAATTGGAGAAGCTGTGACTAGTGTAGAAATGGTGAGGGCAATCCTAAATGGATTTCTAGGAAAATGGAACACTTTTGTGAAAGGTGATGTGTCTAGAGAAAACCTACCTAATTGGGAGAGACTATAGGGCGATTTTGTCCAACAAGAGATTCGTGGTGAAGTTCTTGAAGGGAAACAATCATAAGGTGAAAATAGTGAGGAAAATGTTGGTCTTTCGAGTAAGGGAAAAGGAAAGGCTAAGAAAGGTTTCAAAAAGGATCTTGAAAAAGTAAGGTGTTACCAATGCAATCAATATAGACACTATGATTCTAGCTTCCCAGAGAAGAAAGGGAAGAAGGAAAAGGATGTACAATATCTGCCTCAGTGGAGGACTATGCTGCTAAGTTTGAGCAGGAGTTCTCCTTGGCATTATTTGATTCTAGTGTGGGCAGTTTCGCCTTTCATGATACCTGGATAGTTTTGTTACCAGGTTGTATGGTGTCTTTTAGTTTATTACCAAGTTGGGTCCAAGACATTTATGTGCAGATTAATGTAGACAATCCTCGGGTAGCAATACAGGGTGTTGGAATAGTTTTGTTCCAACTGGACCTTGGAGAGTTTCTAGAGGTGAATGGGGTCCTATTTGTCCCAGGGATGGGAGTTAGCAAACTCTCAGTTTCATCTTTAGAGGATGACGAATTTGGGATGATGGTCAGATCTAGATATGTCTTCCTCTATCGAGGAAAAGATCAAATTGGTACCACTATTCTTCTCTGAGACAAAAGGGACAAGCTTTAAGTGTTACGAGGGCAGGTTGTGTATCTGGGATCGGACGGTTGGTTGTCTAAGATAGATTTTTAGGATGGAGCAGAAGTTGTAGGTGGTCAACTAATGCCTTCCAGATGAAGAGAGCGGATCTCTTCATAATACTGGCAAGAGACTCATCTAGTAAAATGTACATGATCAGGTATAGGACGCTCAGAGAGAGTCTTAGGGTTCAGAGTTCCAGTTAGGGTTCGAACACTTATCTCCAAGGCATATTCCAAAGCAGGAGGGAGTTGTTGCAAGGAACAGGGGATCAGATGATGGAGATACAACTAGTGTCGAAAGGACACCCCTCGTTATGAGGGAGTGTTAAAATTTGACTATGGATGCCCTTCCTCGTGATTTTGTGATTTTACATGGGGGAATATAAGTTGTATTTTCCTAGGAAACTTTATAATGTAAAGTGACTTTATGTTTTCAAAATGACTCTGTACATTTTCATTTAAGTGAAAATTAATAAATGAGCAAAATATTTAATGTGCACATTATTATTTTTAAAGTGAGTTTTATTTGCACATTTAATGAGAGCTCTGAGATCTAACTCATACTAACCCTTGATTAAAGTTAGTTATGGAAGTTCAGATTTTATAGAGAAATGAAAAGTACAAATACATGCTTAGGGAAGAGAGAAAAACACAAGAAGAAAACATTTGAGAGAGAGAAATAAAATCTTAAAGAGTCTATTGGTTGTGAGAGTTGTTCACCAAGGAAAAACAAGGGCACAATTCCCAATACCAATTGTTGCAGTGCATTGAACCATACATCTAGACCATACAGTCACTATTGCATACCATATAGGTTCATATTTCAAGCAGATGGCAAGAACAAACTTCGAGACATTTTGGGGTCACATTTTGGCACGAATCTCAAGATTGTTCTACATTTATTGTAGTGCAAAAACCATACAACAAAAGTACAATCCATATCTGGCACAAAATCCAAGAAATTGCAGCCACATGTGTGGGATGACTGTGAGCAAAATCTAGCACGATTTTCAATTCAGACTAAAGGTTGTAGATAAGTGGATTTCTAAAGTGTTTTTCCTTGATGTTGTAAGAGAGATTATAAGTGTAGAATTTCACAATTTTACTCTCATAATAAAAATCATTTCTATGGGTTTTCCTTTATTGAGGTTTTGCCTTGGGCATTGCCCTAAAATTCTATGTCAATTTTTCATTTCCAATTTTTGAGATCCTACCCTTTGAATGCTAATGTTTGTTGTTCAAGATCAGTGTTTGGCTTTTTCAGTTTATTAAATGCACAAGTATCTTCCTCAAACCACGTTTGTGTTCAAAGTGTTTGACAAAAACTCTGTAAGAGAGCTTTAGTTCTTGCCACTGAATTTATTCAAATCTAAGTCCCCTCCAAGGGCTACAAACTTATCATTGGTTGGTAAGTAGAGAGGTACTTATTAATACCTTTTCAAGACTTTGATTAAATAATTGATACGTCTTAGTAGCTAACCAATACCAAGTCATATAGCTCCTAACCTCCTAGCCATTGAGTATTCATTGAATATCTTGTTGACTCCATTAAGGCATTGGTTGAACAATCTAGTAGGCGGGTCTTGTTGGAAGTAGAGTTGTCCTTGTTGCATACATTACAACGCTACTGATTAACATTTGGGAATCCTTCCATGGCCAAAGGAACAAGACTAAAGAGAGAGGAGAGTACATTGTGGTGACAATGGGTGCATCTCTTGATAAGTTGCCAATCTTAGCATCGACCCTTATGACCTAATTGGAAGGGTGCTAATTTGGGCAATAACGAGTGGCAACACTATGTTTCCTTCATTCCATGTATTCACCATTATAACTGATCAATTTACTCGACTTCCATCGGAGCTATAGCCAACCATTTGGAATGAATAGGATTAGTGGCAAATACAAGAAGTCAATTTAGGAACATGGTTGGAATAGGAAAGTATGGCAACGATCTTGCCATCTTAACCAACGATTTCTTGGGCATCATCGATGGATGACCTATATCCCCTAGTTGTTGGATTTAACAACAATGAACCAAGTGATTTGATTATAATGATTTTTGAGCAATGAAGCAATGAGGACATATATGTGACTTACAAGGTGCCAAACTAGAACATTGAAATGAACAAACAAAGCCATCAAATTGAATTAAGGAGTCAATTAATCCACATTAGAATTCCAACAAATGATTAGTATCTAACATTATTGAGTCGTGACTCGTGCAAACTCATAATTGATATGTTTAATTTCATTCAATATTATTGTGAATAGAACATGCCATGCGAAAGTGTTAAATGCACAAACAGTAAGATAATAGACACAAATTAAAACAAACCAAAAAAACACAAAGTTTAAACTTTATCCTAGAATCCCAAATGTGAAAACCATAATTTGAATGGTTGCTCAATCTATTTCAGCTATCTTTGGTTACAAATACAACTCATGGCTCTCTCTGTACAGTCTCCTCCTTGGCCAAAAGACCCTTTCAAAGTCTTAATTCAAAGAGATATAGCAGAGTTGGGGGCAATCGGAAGGCCATGACACTAACATTTCAATTTCCATTCCTCCCTCTCTTACCCTCTCCTACTCTATTTTTCTATTTTAAAAAATTCATATGATTTTCTTCTCCCTAATATTTTTTAACAATACATTACATTATCTTTTATGTCTTATCTAACCTTCATTTATTTACAAATTACATTGCAGGTATTAAGTCTTACAACCATTCAGATTGTTCGAATCCATTATGGATCAATTAGAATGAACACTTTGAATTTTTTAAAACTACAAGGCAAGAAAGGTTGGGATTAGAGGGTGCATGGAATGGGTATGGTGATAGTCATGCATCTTCAATTATAATTTCAACACTTAATGAGAAAATTAGAGGACTCTAGTTCTCTGAGATCCCATTGATAACCTTAAAAAGGATGATGTGGAAATCAAATAGAGTTTTTACGAATATATCCAAAGTATTTTCAATTTAGTAGCCTCTAATCCTTTATGTGGCACCTCTATTGACCTTGAAAACAAGTTGTTTCCTAGAAGGTAGAAATTTGTGTGAGGGATTCTCTTTATAGGAAACTAGAGTTGGAAGAATAAGAGGCAACTATGAAAGAGCTCAAGAATAGAAAGTCTCCAAGCCTTAATGGTCTCTCGACAAGCAAATATGGCAAGTGGTGGAAATCAAATAGAGTTTTTACGAATATATCCAAAGTATTTTCAATTTAGTAGCCTATATATCCAAAGTATTTTCAATTTAGTAGCCTCTAATCCTTTATGTGGCACCTCTATTGACCTTAAAAACAAGTTGTTTCCTAGAAGGTAGAAATTTATGTGAGGGATTCTCTTTATAGGAAACTAGAGTTGGAAGAATAAGAGGCAACTATGAAAGAGCTCAAGAATAGAAAGTCTCCAAGCCTTAATGGTCTATCGACAAGCAAATATGGCAAGTGGTATTAGGTGTTAGGAGTCTATCAAAGGTATTAATATGTGAGAGCTTGTCAACGCGATTTCGATCAAGCTCGTCCCTGGAGATACTCAAAATGATTTGGTAGGAAGTTGACATCCCATACTCTCCTCAATGCATCCTACAACATCCTAGCCAAAACGCTAGCCACAAGGATTAGTTTGTCAATAGCCCAAATAGTCTAAAAGGGATAGATTGGATTTATTAAAGGAAGATTTATCCTTTTTATCTTGCAATTTCCTAGGAAGGTCTTGAGTGTGCTCAAAAGTATAGCCAAAAGGATCTTTTTTTGAACATTCATTTTAGTAATGCTAATGACAAGATTGAATTGGACTTTATCCTTAACATGTTGGATTGGGTGGAAATTGGCTCCTATCACAAATGAGCTAAAACTCTATTTTTGCAAACCTCAACAAGGTTAATGTGAATGGTGTACCTTTTTACCCTATCCTTCTACATCAATCTATTAAACAAGGTTTCCCTCTTAAACATTCTCTTGGAGATTGCATATGATGCTCTAAGTGATCTGTTAGAGGAATCCATAATGCAAGGGAAAATTAGATGAATTTCTTTCCCTAGATGAAACCCATTATAAATATCCCTTTTACGAATAATTCAAATTTAACTCTTGAATTAATTGAGCGAATCATTAGAGGAAATTTGGGGTCTAAAATCGGCCAACAATAAATTCCTATGAGATTTCAATAAAATGAGTCAACTATAACGGTTGACTTGACATATTTGACATAAAAAGAAACATTTTTTGTGTTCGTATCGTTGACTTGACATATTTGACATAAAAAAACATTTTTTGTGTTCGTATTTTCTACATATCTCCCTATGTTTTTACTCAAATTTCGAGCAAGAGGGCTTGTTAGATGCAGAATTATATTCTGCATCCAACAAGTACCCACAATGCATACTTTTGACGGACCTCACTACCCCAAAAACAAGAAATACCTGAAAAAACGTGATTACCTATTTCTTGTTTTGGGGGTAGTGGGGTTCGTCGAAAGTATGCATTGTGGGTACTTGTTGGATGCAAAATTTAATTCCGCATCCAACAAGCCCTCCCGCTCGAAATTTGAGTAAAAATACAAGGAGATATGTTGAAAATACGAACACAAAAAATTTTTTTTTTTATGTCAAATAAGGCAAGTCAACCATTATGGTTGACTCATTTTATTTTAACTATTATTTTATTATTTTCCTTAGGAGCCTATTTTAGACCTCAAATTTCCTCTAATGAGTGGATAACACTATTCTTTGCTTGGATCCATTTGCAAAAGTTGTTTGAGCAATTGTTAGGGAGGAAAACACACATGTCAATCTTACTATCCAAAATTACCCCCTAATTTGCTTAACCACAAATGGCATAGCATAAAAAGTGGATATATTTACTATTTGAATATTCCATCTCGCTTTCAGCTTTCTATTGTTTATTAGTGAAGGTGGACAATGGAAAAGTTTGACCCAATAAAAATAAAATTTACAATGCTTTGTAATCTTCCACTTGCCTTAATAAGTGCAATTGTTGATAAAATTCTAATAACAAGGCACATTTATTACTCCTCTTGTTTCTTCCCATATCAAGCAACCAATAAAATGTTGGATAAGGTAAGATTCAAAATCTTTATATGGGGCAAAAAGGATTTCTTTGGTGGTTTCAAATATTTTCACTTTTCCAAGGGATCGAGGATTGGGCATTCTTGACACAAGTGATCAAGGAGCTACTTATTTTTGGTAAATATGAAGTATAACCGATGACAACATTAATGTATTAATGTCCCCTTTTACTGTGTCACATAATCGACAATGCTAACGACTTCATGCTTTCGGTATCTCCACTTAAAAGGGGTGGGCTCTGGATGTCAAATAGTCTCCAATTTTCTAAAATGCCAACTTGAGGAGTCATGAGATACTTGGGATTTAGCATCAAGACATTATTGAAAATTTCAATGTCGAAGAGGTTGACTTGATCCCTCAATTATGTTTGTGAGTTAAATTTTGACAAAAAAACCCTTTTCTATTGGCAAGATTTGTCGAATAGTGATCACCAAGAATGACATACTACATGATCTTAACCAATCTCAAAAGTTAAAAACCTGTTTGAGGACATTTGCATAATGATATTGAAAGTTATCCTTTCAAAATGCAACTCCACACAAGTTAGGTCCTCTCTATGGGGATTGGAGATAGGCTAGTGGGAATCCCTTTTAGATCTTTGTGGAAAACAACCTTTAAGGCCTTCTAAAGCACACCTCCAAAGTTGACTCACACACTTGAACAAAAGGTGGGTTTGAGGGATCCATAAACATGTTTGCTAAAGTGGTGCCAATTTAAGTGGAAATATCAATCTTCTTTCAAGCACAAAGTATTGGGGTTGTTGATGCTCCACCAAGGCTTCATTGACATGCTCTCTAGTAGGGATGAAATTTATGAGCAAGTATTTTGGAGATGTTTTACTACCACACAATTTGGCTATGGCTTCAAGCTAAATTTAACTATTTTTACTGCTTCACTCTCTTGGAAAGGTCCCCTCCTTGGGACACTTGGATGATCTGTAATTTCCTTAAAACTCACACTTGAGCTAAATAGTATATATTAATTTTTACTGATAACCACACATGAATTTATTTACTAGTAATGCAACGGAAAATAAATACCGAGAAACATGAACAATAACACATCAAATATAGACAGTATTTTTGGGTATGGAAACCCCCGGATAAAACCCAAGATGGGAAAACCAATGTAGTAGTCAGATAAGAAATATTATTATGAAGATATGGAACAATTACAATCCAGCACATGAATTCACCCAACCTGGAAAAATAGAACCTCTACACATCACTGGGAAAACCAACAAAACTGTAAAGCCCCATGCGCAGTTGTATGACCTCCTACATCAACATTATGACCCTCTTGCGCAGCTGTACAAAATCCGTACGGCTATCTTACGGGTGTTGTATGGTTGCTCCTCCTGCAGCCTTTGTGGAGTTGTACAGACTCCCTCTGCATGAATGTGTATGGCCTTGTGCTCTTCCTGATCTATCAACAAACCTTCTGGATGAGTGCTCTTCCGTTTTCTGTACAAACTTCTTCCTCCAACTTCTCTGTATGTCTCTGTGTGTGTCCCCTCCACCAAATCTTTTTTTAACTCTATGGCCAAGCAAAAACCCTAACCCTCACTATGGATCAATGGACAAGAACCTTCGGTGAGATCGATGACAAATATTAGATTAGCCATCACTTAAATTATTTCACTTTTCACTTTAAAAAAGTGACTCCATTAAGTCAAAATCAAATTAGATTTAATTAATGTATTTTCCTAAGTCTAAACTTAGGAAAATCACATTAATACATTTGGCTTCCTATTTAATGTCTTCTAACGTGCAAGGACACATGCAATGGTAGAAGAACTTCCTTATTGCCACTTTCTAACATGATCTAGAACAATTGTAATCTTTATGGCACACCATTCCACTCTCCACTATTGACTTTTTAAGGGAATATAGGTCTTAGTTTAGTTTAGGGGAAGTGAGGCTTTCCAGGCATGATTCTGCTTTGCTTGTTTAATCCAAATTCTTTTTTTTTGAAAAATGTTGAATCCATTACGTTAACAATCTCTAGACTTTTCAGGATGGGAACTTCCAAATAACGCTGTTACTTGATTGTTGAAACTCTCTCTATTCCATGATGTAACTCTTT
This sequence comes from Pseudotsuga menziesii, assembly GCA_001517045.1. Classification (NCBI taxonomy): domain Eukaryota; kingdom Viridiplantae; phylum Streptophyta; class Pinopsida; order Pinales; family Pinaceae; genus Pseudotsuga; species Pseudotsuga menziesii. Next base: position 1,173,918 of record LPNX010682054.1, on the reverse strand, counting down.
TTTCGATGAAGTAATACATGATAAGTTTGTAAAAAGAAGAATTTAAAAATGAATAAAAAATAACTAAAACCAAGCATAGAAGTCATTTCAAGTGTAAAACGTGTATCCTTTATTCGTCTGACACAACGCTATAGAGTTTTAAATCTTTCGTTTCTTCTTTTATCAATTGGAAAATTGGATTACAACTGGGCTGCTGTCCATTGTAAAAATGACTGAACACATCGACAATAAATAGTCATCATGTTATATTATGTTTTCTTGTCGAACTAACAACTACAGATTATCTTCCCTGTATGTTCAATGCCAAAACTAATAGCAGAATATCGCAATTTGCAATCATCGTTCATTGAAATCTTAAGTGTAACGACCTTGATACAATGCATAGTTTAAAGGGTATTAAAGAAAATTTTAGATGTTGCTATTATGCTTGGTTGACCTGTCTAGGCCAACTTGTCTTCAACTGGCATCGTATCTTACAAGAAAAGAACCATCACTGTAATTACTTCCAAAATACAGATGGGTAAAGTTAAAGCACATCTACCAGTATTAGGCAAATTTGAAGAGCAGAAATTAATCTCCCACGACTCTTGAAAAATAGAGAAATTTTTATGAGGCAATTTGACGTACTCTAGCTTAAATGGAAATAATTGATGATAATGGTTCCAAATAACAAATGTTCTTCCTATTTTTGGAAAACAACAAATACTAGAGCGAATAGAACTGTCACCTATTATATGCATTAAAAATTATGCATGCAGTAGTTTCCAAATTATTTCAGTTTTGTTCTACTCAATTGTTTCAGACAATTCAGAACATCTCCTGTGGTGGAACTATGCCTTGGGTACACAGTTGTCATTGTTCACTCGGGCTTACTTTAGGTTTGTTATTTCAACAAAGTATCCCAGTGGCTCAGGATACAATTTGTTAACCAGTAACCCCTTACACCACAAAACTATCTCCATTTTGCACACTATTCAACACATGCAGACCCCCGGAAAAGAGAGAATTTGTTTGCTGTATATTGATTGAATTTCCACAGGTTTAATAGACATCTTTGACAACAAAACATTTTTTAAATATCAAAACTTTAAAATGGCTTCAAAGATCAGTTCACTTTTGCAAAATGCAAATCTCCCAAACCAATTTGCCTTCTGCCTATAATCACGACTACAAGAATCAGACTTTTTAAACATGCATACTCCAAGCCAAAACACTCGCCACCAAAAATATACGACAAAAGGGTAAAACAAAAGATGACCCTAGCAGTAGGGGCTGCTTGGACGAACCTCTGAACTCTTGGTTTAAATTCAAAACTACTTGCTTGTTAAACTTAATTGGGTTTTAAATCTAAATTAGTAGAGTTCTCTATCTAAAAATTTGGGTTGCCGTCCAAGAGAGACGCATATTCATCACGAATTGCATTTATATCGACAGGTGTTGGATTGTTACAGCATATGGAGGGTTTGTAGAACCATTCTCCAAGTCTCCTATTAGGAGTCAAAAACGTTGTAGAAAAAGGTTTCCATGACAATCCAGATACATCAACTCCATAGTTATAAAACTGTAAAAACGAATGGAACAAAGAGATCTGAGACTTAATTAACATACCTGTTCATTTTCATTTTGATCAAGGCGTGTGTTCTGAATAATAACCATGGGAGGCCAAACAATTTCCCGATCATTAATTGTCTCTTGCAAGCCCGTCCACTTGCCAAACATCTCCTCCGCAGTTATGCTTGCAAATCCTCGCCTTCCCAAGTCGTCTTCCAGTACTTCCGCGAGTTTACGGTGCAACTTTACCCTTTTCGACCTGATAGTTTTGGCATGAGCTAAAATAGGTTGAATACCTCTGTACCAATCAATCGCCCCAGCGCCACCTTTGCACGCAGGGCAATGCCACTGCCTTTCAGGATCATTCAATTCCTCAATTTTAAGGCTATCCAGGGAATCGAAAAATTGCTTGAACCACTTATTCTTCTTCAAAGTCTCGTGGCTTACATCATTACCTTCAGATCCACAGTCATCGCTGCTGCTCATAAAATCCTCATCACTGTCAAGAGTATCAATCTCTGTATCATCGTCACTGGACTGATGGCCCGCTTCAGTCGTTTCATGAGGCGGTTCCACTGATTGCTCAAAAGGGAGGAGTTTAGACAGCACCATACTTCTCAGTTCAGAATTCTCTTCACTAGCATTTGCCCCCGCATGTCCAGTTACACCTTTTCCAGGAGGCGACGATGCCAATAAAGAATTTAAGTTGGTGCCAACGCCCGTTCTGCTTTCACATTGCGAACTATTGGCAAGTGGAGCAGGAAGGGCAACATCTTGCCTGCCCATCTTTCCAACAGCAGCCTCTAAGTTTCCACGCTTCGCACTGCTCTGCTTTGCCTGATTTGCCTTACCATCTTGGCCCCAGTCACCAGCATTCATGAATGTTGTGGTCCAATTTTCATGATTTGCATTCCCCTGCAGAGGTCTCACGGACTCTTTCCATCCCTGTTTCTTATCAGCCTGGTCTGTATCACTACTAGCTGGATTCGCGTTCTTGCTCTTGCGAGAAGAAGCCACTTCCAACCCTTCGTCTTTTATCTGAGAATATGAACCACTACTCATTTTGTGAGAATATGAACCACTTCCCTCTTTTGTCGAGAATTCGAATCTAGCCAGTCCCCTCGCTCCACAGGCGGGACGCAAAAGGAGGGATGGAAGTGCCTTTCTCGTTACTAAGTTGCTCTACATAAACACTCACAGTTTACTGGTATACATTTATTATCTTGGCTGTGCGAATTTATGCCAAAAAAACAAAGACGAAGTAAGTGGAAGATCCTGTGAGTCCACAATGTTGTATTACGAAAGAGGATGCCAGCTCGTCATTCTTATGACAAATTTATCTCGGGTGTGCGAATTTAATATTTATTAAAGAATGACTGATCTATTGACGTGAACATCTCGTCAATTTTAAGACCATTTACAGTTAACCAAAGGGATTTATCGTTGAGTAATTGATTTATTGACGTGGCCATGAAAAAGTAATTACGGCAAATATACGAAGAAGATACGCAATCAAACGTGTAGGTATATGAAACTAATCGGCGTCAAATTTTAAATATTAACGGGAGCAAAGCAAAACAACAAAAATCCTGCAAAGAACTGTATATTCTTAATATCAGAGTAACGTCCATGACACAGAAATTCCAAAACCGAAGCTGTCAATTACGTCCCTCCACACAGTATTCACTTCGTTCGTTCATAAGGTTTTCAATTTCGGTGAATGAAATGAAAAAGAACAGAAAATCAGCAGATCAGCTAGAATTCTTTCTAATGCACAAATTTTATGCCAGTCATGCTGTATTTTCGTTTTTTTTGCTTCTGTCAAGCTGGGAAATCAGCTTTGAAAATTGAAACCTAATGCAAAATAAAAATATATATATACGCACACAATATCTGGCCATTAAAGTTCAGGAACGACTTTAATAAATCGATTATTTTGGCATAATAAAAACCTGAACAACATATTCAATGATCTGATATTTGCAAAACAAACTGATCAAACACGAACATAATTTACCAAATGCCTTGTCATTAAAGCTCAAGGACGAATTTAGTTGATAAAATATTATCATTAAAAGTCCACGAATTTAATAGATAAATTTTCTGCCATAAAAAATTCAAGAACGAATTTAATACATCAAAATTTTCTTATTTATTGTGAAATAAATTGTCGAAGACAATTGAAATGACAAATATCAAGGGCGCATTAACTCCTTGAAATGAATTAAGTAGCCGCAAACGTCAATTTAAGCACAATTTTTTTAAAGAATCTGTTAAATTATATCTTGTCCGCCTCCGCCTCTGAGTGTCGATCAAATTTCAAATTGAACGTCGTTATGTCGCGTAAACATTCCAGCCAGCGCCGAGTGCAGCATTGAATTAATTTAAGCACAAGTTGTTTTGAAGAACCCGTTAAATTATACATCGTCGGCCTGTCATTAAATTTCGAATTGAAAGCCTCGTAAATATTCCAGCCGCTCACGGACCTGCACTCCCGTGCTTCTTTTATTACAATGTTACAAGTATCCGGGTTCTTCGCTGAAAAATATTCAGCGAATCAGCTACTCTTATTAAATAATTGAAATTTAATTCCAATATTTAAAATTTAATTTCAAAATTAATTAGTATTAATTGCATATTTAAAGTTCGACGTGGGGCACGATGGTTTAAAGTCGTTTAATTAATTTAAAATGAGTGTTTTTTAATGACGAAATTAATGTTGTAGATGACTTCAATTAAATCTATATTAAAATTTAAGTTGATAAGGTCTTGCTTTAATGGGGATAAGGGAACAATAATATACCAGAAGAAAACGTCTCTATTCTCATAAATTTATTATTATTATTAATAAATATTATGGTTTTGGAATCTTTGTGTCATATGAATTTGTGAATTGGAAAACTTGCAGGAATTGGAAAACTTGTAAAGTTTGCAAGATGAATGAAGAATTTATGACTAAACATTTTTGAAACATTGAAAAAATTATACTATTAAAGAAAGTATAAACAAGTTGAATAAGCAACGAAGTTGCTTAGTACCTGCCGTTTAAGAAAAGTTTGGAAAAAGTAATAATAAGCTAAGTTAGCTTAGGTTTTTTTTCTTCTAATCTATGGATTCGTTAAATCGTTGTGAAATTCGTTGGCCTGTGAGACTTTGTGATAGACTTGCAATGTAACTAGACCTCGAGATAGCCAAGCATATTGCTGGATGCACTTGGTGATTATTGGATGTGCTGTGTCGAGTTTCGATGGTGACACCTCACGATGTTGTGTGCTGAAGACATTTGGACTCGCTAGTGTGAAGACATTTGGACTGGATGGTGACAAATTTGGACTCAATGGTGACACCTCACGATTGTCTCAATTATCTTAGCTAGAGATATTTGTTTGCATAATGGTGACAAATTTTATTTATGACCTTAATCACATTAAGTTTTGTTTGTTTATGGATATGTAATATGCAAAGGATAAAATTTATGAGCCATTATGAGCCCGTGATGGTGGAATTGCATAGATGAAGTGGATCTAAATGGTTCTGCCAAAAAAGAGAGAAGTCCTGAATAAAAATAAATAAATAACAATAATAATGGTGATGGTGGAGTCATAAGTAAATATATATACACAATTAGACATTTATATCTTGGTAACTTGCCCAAAAAAATTAAATATAAACCTAGTGTGATAAGAGGTATATAATTGCTATTTATGAATTAACTTTAAGGGGTTGGTGATTACCCAGCCAAGTGAAGTTTAAAGAGATTGTTAACTCTTGATTTAATTAATATGGGTTTCATTAACCCAGAACATGGTTTTTCATCATGATGTCATAGAAAACGAAAGATCAATGGGAGTCGTTGGATGAGAAGACGATCATACACTATGATATAATTGGCCATCATAGACTAATACATCAATATATTTTCTTCTGAGAAGTTCTGACATATTGGCTACCAGGAACACTTCGAATGCATGTGTTCTCAGGATACATACACGATGAATGTTTCTCGTCAACTATTCCTAGAGAATTTTAAGGAGGTTTATATAACAAGTTCAAATTGACGCGGCATAAACAGCCAACAATACATTGTATCCGACATGGATCAATATTGGCCATACATTGTGAACAAATGCCACGGAACACAAGGCGAACTCCTCCAATACTTACCCTGCGATCTGAGAATTTCACTTGCCTTGTGTTTCGTCTTTGATGTGCATTCAAGTTGAAGGAGCATACACAATTTGCAGATGGCACCAATCTGCACCATTTCCTTAAGAAGGCCAGGGGTCGGAGAGGACTTGCAGAGCGACCAGAGTATTCGAACTGCTTTCTTGGTTGCAGCTTGTGAGACTCTCAATATTTTCTTGGAGATTGAAGCTATGCCCATGGCGTGATCAATTGTTGCAGCTCTTCCCTCTGCACATTCACAGAAAATATCCAGAAGACACACCATCTTTTCACAAGTTATTCCCTGCGATTCAGGCAGTGATTCAATCAATACATAAATAGCTCTGGCCTCTATCGCCTTGATTATGTTCTTTCTTGAGGGATAACAGATGGCCATCAAAACCTCCAGAGAAGAAACAGTTGATTGAGGGCAGACTTCCTCTGTCATAAGTTGAAGGAGTCCTCCAATCAGATCTTCATCTATATTCATAACGAGCTGTTGCAGCCTCTTCTGCCCACTGCCCGAAAGGGTCTTCAGTAACATGACCGAATGTAATCTGTTGGACTTCTCGATGGAGTCTTTGGAATACAACTATACATTTATCTAATAGTTTTTTATTATCAAGTTCATTTAAATTTGATTTAATAGTTGTATCATTATTATAGATAACCAATAACTATCTCATAGTTAATCTAATAATTATGTAATATATAACTATGATTAGAGTTGAAGTTAAGCTAATAGTTGTAAAATCACTGGAGTTAAACTAATCGTTGTATCTAATAGTTAAGCTAATAGCTATCTAATATAACCGTGATTAGAGTTGAAGCTAAGCTAATAGTTGTAGAATCATTGGAGCTAAGTTAATAGGTGTATCTAATAGTTAATTTAAAAGTTGATATATCATCAATTGCAATTCAAGTGAAAGTCATGATTTGACTTGAAGTTAAGCTAATAGTTATATCATCAATGGAATTAAGCTCATAGTTGTATCTATTAATTGAGTAGTTGTATCCAATAATATTATAGTTAAAGTTGAAGTTTAATTTTTTCAACTATATTTTATGAATTTTGGATTACACCGATAAAATCAATGGACAATACACTTATCTCATTATCTTAAGTAAATGAAAAAACATAAATAATAATCCACCTCAAAATTCTAAAATATATATACTTATCCACATGAAACCCATCTTTATGACAAAGCCTCTCAAAAACATGAAAAATCGTATCTAATAAGTTTGATGTAAGGAAAGCCATAGCTATTAATATTATTAATTTATTCACTCGTTAATTACGTAACCTTAGAAAAACCGTCTCCACTAAGTTTTGATGGTGCCTGTTATTAGAGATAAATTAAATAGAGTTTCTTTTGAATACTGTTGAGCCACCCTTTAAAATAAAACTCTCAATGGTTTTGACAGAAACGGAATACAGTCAGTGAGACTTAAAAGTTGGTTTGATTAACCATATCAATTGATGGAATGAGAGAAAACGTGGCGTATCCACAATTGCCAAGTAAGATACGTGGATCACTGCTTATTCCTCCCCCAACACGCGTACTGAAGATAACAGAGGCCATGCATGGCCTATCACATCTATAACTTGTGCAATTTTATATAAAAGCTGAGTTTGTTTTGCAGGATTTTCATTGCGAGAGACAGTCATAGTTCTAGCTTCAATCAATCACTTTTCACACGACAACAAATAGTTTTAGCTTCAATCGACTTTTCACAGGAGAAGAAAGCAAGAATGGATTTGTTGTAGTGCGTGCTTAACTTGGCGTTGCCTCCCACAGCAATAGCTTTCTTATCAGTGGTCTTGCCCCCTTTAGCACTCATCCGGATGTTATTTTGGTTTTATCACCTCATTTTTCGCGAGAATATGCGAGGGAAAACGATTCTCATCACTGGTGCATCTTCTGGAATTGGAGAGGTGTATAAATAAAGAATGCATTACTGTATTATTTTTATGTGTTTTTGTGTGTTCTGTTGTAGTTGTACTAATGGTATTTCGATTGCTTATTGCAGTAAATGGCCTATCTGTATGCCAAGAAAGGAGCGAATCTGATGCTTGTTGCCAGGAGGGAAGAACATTTGAAAGCTGTTGCCGACAAATCACGGTCTGGGTGCTAAAAACGTTCATGTGATTGCTGTAGATGTGGCCAAAGAGGAAGAATGTAAGAATTTCATAGACGAGATTATCAATCTATATGGTTCATGTAAGAGCCCTTTCTCGATCCTAAGATATTCTTCTTGTAGTCCCCTGTGTATATCTCCTATTTTAGTCTAATGGAAATTCTATATTCTTCTTGTAGTCTCCTGTGCATATCTCTTATGTTGTGGAAGGCTGGAAATTCCACAGACTAATGCAATAATTGTGTAAGTCTGTACAATAATGATTTATTGTACAAAAATGCATGTTTCATTATGAGTAGTTGATACAGTGATTTCATGCAATAGTGGACCATCTAGTGAACAACGCTGGAATAGCAAATAGTTTTCTCTTTGAATAAGCAAACACTTCTGCTTTTCCACATGTTATGGTAATCCTTTTGCCCCACCTGATAGGGGAATGAATTTTGTATTAAAATCCGTAAAAATACAGAATGTGTTTTCACTAAACACTTTCAAGTTGGGGTTTTGTTGATTGATGTGTGTTGGTTGTTATAATTTTATTATCATGATGTCACGTTTTGGGGGACCGTTTACCCTACCTACTATGCGCTTCCCCATTTGAAGCAATCCTCCGGTAGAATAGTGGTGACTGCCTCTCCTGCAGGATGGTTGCCAATGCCTTGGATGAGCATCTACAATGTATATGTCATCCATTTCTCGTTTCAGGAAGTTTATGAACATTTCTATTATGTTCATGAAAACACTGATTGATATAAGTCTACTCGAAATTGGCGTTTGATATGACTTGAATATTGGCGTTTGATATGACCTGATTCGAGTCCACAGGGGCCTTGGGCGTGGGGATTCGTTGGACACCTTTTGAAGTGTTGGCGAGGCACCACCCTTGAATGAGGCGACGAAGGGTATGGTTGGGAATCATATAGTTGTTGGACAACACCTGCATCATTGCAGGGCATGTGTTCTTACTGCAAGAATAGATCCATTTCTCGATACTCTCTCGATCGTATGTGATACCAGTGCAAACTGGAATGGGGTCTCTCATTGTCTGCATAGATATCGGGCATATGAAGTAGGAAGGGATCTTAGCTACCGTTGTGTTCTCTTTTGAATCCATGCTTATGCTTCTTTTTGTTTTTACATAAACCACCCAATTTTTGGCCGGGAGGGATTGAAACTGATGGGATCTCAGCTACCATTGTGTTCTCTTTTGGATCCTGTAATAATCAGGTTGGATGTAGATGAGCTTAGAACTAGATGACCCGATTCTGCTGTATTTGAGAGAATTAGAATAATTTCTGATGATTGAAAGTTGAAGCCAAATTTATAGATTTGCATTGCAAAACGATCGTTATAAATTCCACGCGCTTGCCACACGATAAAGGAAAGTCGGTGTGCACTGTGACCTGCTGGGTAAAATTATGTGTCCGACAAACTTAGAACCTGAAACCGAGGAATCTGGAGGGAAAAGGTAGAGCTTCGAGGCTTTATTGTCGATTCTTAACTCAAAATAGTTTCAAATGAAAGCAAAATAGGGTTGAATTTATGAATTAAAGATATGATGAAAATGATGCCATTACCTGAATCGGATCCGCTTAAGCTTGTTTCGTCCTCTCTTCAGAGAAACTAGAGTGATGATGACGCCTGGTTTGACCTGTGATATCCACTCTTTGGAATCCTCGTCCTCTTCTTCATCAATCATTGTTTCGACTGATCGGGAGGAGTTATGGAACATAATGCGCCAAGCTGGTATATTGGAACTGGAACTTTCTCCATGCGGTGCTCCACTTCCAGTTCCTGCTTTTGTTTCTATGCATCTTTGTAGCTGTCCCTCGCGGCTAAGGTTGGATACCGCACAAGCCCTATGTTATCCGGATAATTTTAACGCTGTATCCTTCATCTAAAACCGGTAAGAAGTTGTATACCATAAGAATCTTAAAATTCAGTGAACTTTCCAGAAAAGAACAATCTTCATAGATGACAGTAGTCTTCGGAAAATAAGACAAAAACTAGTGACTAAAGAAAATTTCAAAGAAAACGGAAAAGCATGAGATAATTGTTTGCTAGGTCGCGGAGAAATTAGAACTCGATCTGCTCACAGTAGATTCCTTTGAAAGTGTGCAGGAAGGACAGACAAATGGGAGTTTTGCCAGTAACATACAAGAAAAGCTGCCTTCAAAGAATGTCTACGAAACTACTGATCTGATCTCTAACTTATACGACTAAGAAAATTCATTTCTGGACAAAATGTTGATGTCATCATCACCATGTGTCAAGTGAAAACCAAATACCAAACTCCAAGAATGACATCATTCCTGATTGGCCAATCAGAACTTTACAAAATAGCAAATCCAAATATTTTTATTAAAATTTAAAATATTTTTTTTCAAACTCTAAACTTTAACTTTAGAAAACAGATTTTAATTTTTTGGTGTTTGGCAACTAATACAAGGTCAAAGGCTGTTGACTTGTAAACGATTACTATATACCTGCTGCGGAAGGTATAATAAGGTCACAAACAAGGAGAGAGTATACAAAGCCAACAAATATACACACGTTCACCAATTATTCTAGGCTAATGGCAAATTGCATGCAGTAATTGGACCACTAAAACCATAAATGAAAAATGTTTTTCAAAAAACTTGTACAAAACAGATACACAAACATAACTTCAGGTATGTATGATGATAGTCTTGTAATCAATAGCTATTCATAACCCAAACTATCAAAGAAGGGCGTGATAGCCATATGCAAAGAATAAAAACTTCTAATGATAGAAGTTGGACGGAACTGAACATGAAAAGAACATCCTAGGGAACTCATATACTTCAAAAGCATAGAGATCAATAGTGTACAAAAACATTGAAACAAAATATAAGAAACTTTCGTCAATTTTTGGGAGAGGAAATCCTATTGAGCAGATAGTTAATGTCGAGACAAGACCAACCATTCAAGGATGTAGATAAAAATATACAAAATTTACAGCTCATTTGCTCAAAATTGCATAGGATCAACTCAAAATAAATTTATCTGGAGGCGACCCTCAAAAATAAGGTTTGAATCCTTAAACTCCATAAAATAAATGAAGCCCTCTCGAACTAGGCCGAGAGCATGCTTTAACAGATGATCAACATCTTGATTATATTCCTTGAAGATATGTTGAAGGTGATCCCTGTAAACTTATTTTGTAAACTCTTGATTCTCCTCATCCATCCCTCCAGAACAATGACCTATAAGTGACATTTCAAAAGAGCCAAGTCAATAATAATCCTTGAGTCTCTAGCAACCTATAAGCAATTAATCTTTTTTTATCTTGCATAGACCAAGAGACACCACAAAGCAAGAATCTCTCCCCTAGTGTTGGTGCCCTCTCCACAATTGAACTTAAACTTATGAACACAAGATCTTCTCACATGCAAAATAACCCGAACACCACATCTATTTCCATTTTCTTAAGCCGCTCCATCAAAGAGGGAAAATCATGGTTGTAGATTAGGGTTGAAACCAACCTCGAATTTTTACACCCTTTATCCTTAAAAATCTCCCTATAAGCCCCTGCGACTTTGATACCCACCATGATACCATTTTTGGGAGGCCTTCAAAGAGGACTTTGTTCCTATGCCTCCATACTTCCTAGCAAATAAAAATAGGTGGTTCTTCCCAGACATAGAACTTTTGAACCTAGCATCTATAAAGAGACATAGTAGACTTTAACTAGCAATGAGGTAATTAAAGAGCCCCCTTCACCACCCGCCAAACCAATTTAGTAAAAGGGCAGTGTATCAATAAGTGGTCAATTGATTTTGCTTCCTTGTAGCAGAAGATGCACATATTGGGTTCATAACTCCCCCTTTTTAAGAGGTTATCATAGGTGAGGATTTTGTTCCTTAAAGGCCAACCAAAAGAAAAGTATGATTTTTAAAGGAACATTCCACTTCCAAAGAGGACCAAACCACCATTAGTTTTCAAATTCCATGCCATAAAAAGAAACTTCATAAGCCAATTTCGCAGTAACCATGCCACATCTCTCGTTCCATGACCAAACTAAAGAGTCCTCCCTCTCTGACCTGAATACCACTCCTCTGTAGACCAATGAGATGCCTACGCCATTCTTCATAAAATACCCCCCTACAAACCTAGATCCTGAGCATGTATCCACCCTTGGCTAGTAGCCAACCTCACATTTTGACAACTTATATGGGCAAGATAACAAATTCATTTCTCTCTCGAAGACTTGTCTATAGATGAGAGAGATTGTAAAACTAAAACCTCCTATAAAAGGATCTTCCCCTACTCTAATAAGTTGGTCATCCCCAGGGTTCCATGCAAGCCAATATTTCAAAATATGGAAAGAACCCACCAGACAATTCCAAATAATTAATACCCCTTTTACCTTATTATCAACATCCATGATCCACTCTGTAACATATATGTTCTTGATGTATTTCCCTTTCACCAGCCTGCTCCACAGGCTGTAAAAGAACAACCACCTCCATAGGCTTTTTGTAGCTAAATCTTTTGCAAAGAGGAAGATATCCTTAAAGCCCCAACCACCAACCTTCTTTGGCATGGCTAAGGATTCCAATTTACCAAGTGGGGCCACTCTTAATTAACCTTGCTTGTAACGAACATAATTAGTGCAAGAAGATGAGGGACCTTTTAGATGCAATCCTAGTTTTCAAAAACACGATCACGTTACCAAAAAATACAACGCGTTTCTGCTACATAGCACTTGCTATGGTTCAACCCGAGCCTGACATGTCATGGGACATGTAGGATAGGAAACCATATCGTGTACGCGTTATATAACTACAAAACGCGCTTGCGATCGGTAGTTATAAAACGGGTACGCTATTTGGAAAACAAAAAATAATTTATATACACAGGCCCGAAACCCACGGCCTATTTTACCTATCAGGAACACGGAAACAACGACCATTTGGAGCGTTTTGGAGCAAGTTAAATGCTTGGGATTGTTGGAGGAGTTGATTTAGTTGGAGGGGAGGAGATTCCACTGGTGAATTATCATCCAACAAGGTAATTCAATCACCCAAAGCATTCCTTTTTGTCAATTTTTAACCTATAATTGTGTTTTTTAATAGAATAATCAACCCAACAACTCCCAAGCTAATGTTTGATGGATTCAAACTAAAAGAGGCTGTAAGAATCAAAAACATCATGTCTAATAGATATTCAATGTTCCAAAAGGCTAGAAATATATAAAACAAACACAAGTATAGAGTGTGTGTGGAAGGAGGCTAAAATTATAAGCCAAGGGTTTTAACAATTAAAAAAACAATATATATCTACATTCAAATTAAAGACAAAGAAAGATAGAAAGCCCACATCATAATGAGATTGAGAGGCATAAACAAAAAGGAACAAAAATACTATAAGAGAGACACAAAATTACTACTGAGTAGGGTTCTAAACAACACATATCTCATAATTCTCCACAATATGCAAGAGAGAGTAATGGACAAGCTAGCTTATGTTCCAATTACAATAGAAGTCCTAGATATTACACACCAATTCGTAGAACTAACATAAAAATACAGTATAAGGCACAAGGTGTAAGAAACCCACGTTAGAAAACACAAGAACACGAATTCTGCTTCTTTTATCCTATAAACATAATAAATAAAATTAGAAACATGTGAGACCCTAGGTCTACCTAAGATCCCTAGATCTAGCAAAGACATAAATGACTTTACTCAAACAGTCTATGCCCCTGCATCACTAGGTTTATCAACCATTTTTTAAAATAGCAAAAACAATGGGTAATATATTTCTACATGTCGAGTCTCTAAGCTCATCTACAACCAGTTGTAGTCCAGTCCACAAATTCTCCATTTTCCATGTAACTTTTGATTGGTTTCCATGGTTATACAACAATGGAAATGGTGAACACCCATGAACTACCTAGAGTGCATCGTGAGAGTGTTCCTAGCCATGATCGAGTCAATTATATTTAGAGGATATGGTGGCAGCCCTGTATCACCCCTTTTCTTGCCTCACATGTCCTAATAGTCCCTTGCCCCTTTATTTTACATATCCAAGGGACGTAAAGGCCAAAACATGTCAAAATAGCACTCCTAAATTCAAAGAAGTTTAAACCCAAGTGTGCAAGGAAAAATCACCAATGAGGGTGAAGAAGTGCCTTAACTTCTAGAAAGAAGTTGAACGAAACTCACTATTTAATTGTTAAATGTTTAATTTTAAGTTTTAAATGTATGTAAGTGAATGCCATTAAATTGCTTGTAACTTGAGTTTTCCTTAATTTACATTTTCAATTTTGAAGAGATGTCATTATATACCATGTATACGTTTCTAATGATTTCCTTATTGATTTTTTTATTGCAGTTGCAGCTATGGACACCAATGCTGAAATACTGATTGAGCTTGCCCAATTGAGAGGTCTCAGTACTGCTTTTAGTTGTGGTGATATGATTCGGCATTCACTTGCATCCATTTTGGATGCAATTGTTGAGACTATTACATTTTCAAGCAACATACTATATGATATTACATCATATAGAGAAAGAAAAAGACAAGAGTACGCTGATGGGCTTGGCTACAGTGCAATAAAAAAGTTGAAAATTACCAAAGAGCATATATTTTCATTGTTTAGGGACCCTTGCACGGGGGAAATCCCAAATGAAAATAGGCCACATATCTCTATCGAGTGGTGCACATATCAGCCATTTGTTGATAACTGGATGGACAGATGGTATATGGTTTTTGATATGCCACCACACAACAACAGGGAAATCCCCTTGTATTTCCTTTGGAAGATGTATGCAGAGTTCGTGTTGGGTAAACACGTAAACTATTTTGATATATTGGCATTTCAGGGGATCAGTGGGGGGATGCCCCAAAACCGACCCAATGCCAGGCTTCGAGACGTTGATCGCCCTATCCCTGCACCTCATAGGCAGTTGCCTGAGCCAGATGTCCCACCTGTACATCGTGTTATTCCATAGACACGTGATGCATTTTTGAGTTCGGCACAGGCTGTTGTTCGCCATAGCACTATGGTTCAACATATGGGTGAGGAAGGGACATCTGTCCTTGGTGTGGTACATACACCAGGTCATCATGGTGCAGGACCATCTTCTAGTGCAGTACCACCCACTAGTGCAGTACCCCCATCTACTGCAGGACCATCTACTAGTGCAGCACCATCAGCACATTCCCAGCCTACTTTTGAGCCTCACGAGTGCACATCGTGTGATCGTCCATGCTATGGTCTTTCGTTAGATGTTGTCTTTAGTGGGTTTTTGAGTGATGTATGTATATGGTTAATTGTAATAAATTCTTCATTTATTTTCCTCTTTGTACACATATGTATAGTTTGAGCTAAAATATTAATTTTGTGAACTTGCAGTTGATGCTTTATGCCGATAGCGACGCCCTAGAGTTTCATGTTCCACACTCTACAGAGGGGCATGACATTCCATCCACTGATCCCTTGGTTGGTGGAGAGATTCCTATACCACCCATTTCCGTATCTCACACCGAGGTAA
Organism: Pseudotsuga menziesii; assembly: GCA_001517045.1. Classification (NCBI taxonomy): domain Eukaryota; kingdom Viridiplantae; phylum Streptophyta; class Pinopsida; order Pinales; family Pinaceae; genus Pseudotsuga; species Pseudotsuga menziesii. Next base: position 1,158,538 of record LPNX010682054.1, on the reverse strand, counting down.
ACATTTTAAAATTTCAGTTTTTTAATACTTGTTAATTTGTTAATTTCCACATACTGTACATGTTAGTTCACTAATGTTATCTACGCTCTAATATTTACAATTATTAAACTTGCAGATGCCAGATCCTGCAGTGATGGAGGCAGGATCCATGGTCGTATCGACCGAGGAAATATCTGGGCATGGCATTCCATCCACTGATCCCTTGGTTGGTGGAGAGATTCATATAGCACCCATTGTCGTATCTCACACCGAGGTAAACATTTTTAAAATGTCAGTTTTTAATACTTATTAATTTGTTAATTTCCACACATTGTACATGTTAGTTCACTAATGCTATCTACGGTCTAATATTTATAATTATTAAACTGGCAGATGCCAGATCCTTCACGGGGGAAGCAGTGATGGAGGTAAACATTTTAAACATTTAAAAAATGTCATTTTTCAAATACATGTATGTTGGTTGAATCATGCATGTCTAAGTACATGAACTCTTGTTGACTATAGGCACCAACCGAAACACCTGGACCATTTCCTAGAGTTGTATCTCCTCATAGGCCATATGTGAACAAGGGTCAAGTGTATATGAGACGACCTACTCCTAGAAAGAGTCAAGTTGTCCACGACCATGGAGATACTGATACCATGGTAATTTGTATATCCTTCGATGATATTTCTTGGTTAACTTGAAATCCAATGCATAAAATGTTTTGTTAATGTTTGATTTGCATGTTTACTGCATCATGAGCCAGAGTTTACTATTGAAAACCTTGCAGGTATGGTTGATGCAGCAGTCAGTGCTGCATCTACAATGGCAACAAGTCACACAGAGGTACAACTATTTCAACATGATCGTTACATAGTTTATTATTGTTGGCGTATGTTTATTCATGAATGTCTAACTATTTCAACATTTGGTGATTAAAGCCACCAGCAGCAAGAGTTATTGATGCAGCAGTCAATGTGGTATTTGCAAAAAACAACAAGCCACACAAAGCTACAACTATTTGAACATGATATAGACATAGTGTGTTATTGTTGTCTATTGTTTATTCATGCACATTTCTAACTATTTCAAGATTTGGTGATTGTAGCCACCACCACCACCACCACCAGTTCTTGCCCCCTTTGGTTTGACCATGGATGCGACCATCCTTCATGTTCAACCAACAGCTCCATCTGCTACACAAGAAACACAATCCCCTTTGTCACAGTCTCTCACTGAGGTGAGATGTCCATTAATGACTAATTGTTTCATGCAATGTCCATTAACATTTTGATAATTTTTGAGTTAATTTAGATATGGTATTTTATTGAGCTAATGTATTAGTACATAGTTAGTTGAATTTAACAATTGATATTTAATTCACAGGATCCAGAGATGCACACTGGTCCTATAGTTGTGCCTACAGGATCAACCTTGAGAAAGAACAAGAGGAAGCTTGAGTTTTGATGTGTCTTATGGGATATGTACATTTCGATACATGTACACGTGGCTTGGACAGTTTTGGATACATGTACTTTTGGAGGCATGTTCATTGACATTTCACTTACATGTACATGTGGCTTGGATAGTTTTGGATACATGTACATGTGGCTTGGATAGTCTTGGATAGTTGTGGATACACATGTACTTCTTGTTACTTTTGGATATATATGTACTTTTGGAGACATGTACATTGACATTTCAGTTATAAATGAATGATACATTTCACTTTGAATTTGTTCTTTGGTTTCCACATGTTCTTGTGTCAATCTATTGTATTGATTGTGAGGATTATCTATTACTTATGAATGCACTATGTCAAAAGAAAAAACTGTTATATTTAAAGGTTTCAATGATCTCAATACATGCACACG
>LPNX010682054.1:1149150-1156429 GCA_001517045.1 Pseudotsuga menziesii | reverse complement strand
ACTCAGCATTAAAGGAACTACAATAGAATCCAAAGACTGAGAACCAACTTCGTGAATCAACATGATTTGAAGCATAAGTCCACTGGATTTGAAAAAGTTCAGTTTGACATTAGATTGATTCCGAATTGAGTTGTGACAGTAAGATAAGATTAGGGTTAGGATTAGGGTTTCCTTGGTAGGGCTATGGTTATGGGCCATGCATGTTAAACAATAAACCCTAGTTAGGGATAGGGTTTTCCAAGTTTGGCCTTCATTGGCATGAAATGCATTGTCCAGCTTTGGCCCTCATTGGCGTGACTGCATTGTCCCCTACTGAGCGAAACCCTAGCTTCAGAAACCACCGTAGATGGAGGTCACCGGGCAATGGATAGGAGGGAGAGGCCCCCCTAGCTTAAATCCCACACCATGAATCCAAGGAAATTGACAGTTCGTCGATCGGAGGCTCGAGCATCGATCTATGGCGAGTTGCAGGTCACCTCCAGATACCGTTCAGGGACACCTGGTGGACTTGTGCCCAGTGTGCAAAAAACCTCACGGAGCCGCAATTTTGAATTCCGTCAAATCCTGCTAGCGTGTTTGGGCTTGGGAAATATGGAAATGCCAACCGCATCCCCACCATCCGTGGCTTTCCAGCTTTGGCCCTCGTTGGTGTGACTGCATGGTCCCCTACTGAGTGAAACCCTAGCTTCAGAAACCACTGTAGACGGAGGTCATCAGGCAATGGACAGGAGGGAGAGGCCCCCCCTAGCTAAAATCCCACGTCACGAATCTAACAGAATCAACGGTTTGTCGATCGGAGGCCCGAGCATCGATCTATGGCGAGTTGCAGGTCACCTCCAGATACCGTTCAGGGACACCTAGTGGACTTGGGCCCGGTGCGCAAAACACCTCACAGAGCGGCAATTTTGAATTCTGTCAACTCCTGCTGGCGTGTTTGGGCATGGGAAATATGGCAATGCTAACCGCATCTCTGCCATCCGTGGCTTTCTAGCTTTGGCCCTCGTTGGCGTGACTGCATTGTCCCCTACTGAGCGAAACCCTAGCTTCAGAAACCACCGTAGACGGAGGTCATCGGGAAATGGACAGGAGGGAGAGGCCCCCCCCCTAGCTAAAATCCAACATCAAGAATCCAACGGAATCAACGGTTCGTCGATCGAAGGCCCGGGCATCGATCTATGGCGAGTTGTAGGTCACCTCCAGATACCGTTCAGGGACACCTAGTGGACTTAGGCCCGGTGCGCAAAACACCTCACAGAGCGGCAATTTTGAATTCTGTCAACTCCTGCTAGCATGTTTGGGAATAGGAAATATGGCAATGCCAACCACATCCCCACCATCCATGGCTTTCCAGCTTTGGCCCTCGTTGGCGTGACTGCATTGTCCCCTACTGAGCGAAACCCTAGCTTCAGAAACCACCATAGACGGAGGTCATTGGGCAATGGACAGGAGGGAGAGCCCCCCCCCCAGCTAAAATCCCATGTCACAAATCCAATGGAATCGATGGTTCATTGATCAGAGGCCCGAGCATCGATCTATGGCGAGTTGGAGGTCACCTCTAGATACCGTTCAGGGACACTTGGTGGACTTGGGCCCGGTGCACAAAAAACCTCACGGAGCTGAAATTTTGAATTCTGTCAACTCCTGCTAGCGTGTTTGGGCATGGGAAATATGGCAACGCCAACCGCATCCCCACCATCTGTGGCTTTCTGTGCATCAACGACTTAATGTTACTTTTGAGTTGTCGAGCTGTCATTGCTAGTATGTTGTTTTGTTTCAGGAGTTTTATAATACATGATCATTGAGAAACATGAGGAAATGAGTTTATTGTTATCTTTTAATTGGAAATTAAACTCCTTAATAAAATCATATCTTTTAATTGAAAATTAAAATATCACAATTTCAAGTACACCAATGACCCAACATGTCAGCCTCCCAAAATTTTCTATTATGCATTACATGAAACATTAACCTTTCGAAAGCATGAGAGGTTCCAAATTTTGTTTGTTTATTAAGTTTATCACTTAATATCTCCACATGCATGATGTTTACCTACTTCACATGCATAATGTTAGCGCATGTTACTTTTGAATACTTCATATGCATAATGTTGAAGCATGTTACTTTTGAATACTTCATATGCATAATGTTGAAGCATGTTACTTTTGAGTTGTTTGTGTCAATATTAGTAGGTTATTTTCTTCCACTTTCAATATTCAAAAAAACATAATCAACTAAAAACAAAGTTAAATAAATATCTTATTATCTTTTAAGTAGAAATTAAACTTCTCAATAAAAAAAATGAGATGAAATTCCAACACTACTAGGCACTACCCCTTTGGCAATGGACATGCGGGTAGAAGAGGTGAGTTGTCAAGAAGGAAATTATACAAGCCTTAAAACATAAGTTTATCGTTGTGGCATCTTGTTTCCATCATCCTAGTTGTATGTATCGGCTGAAAACATTGACAATATTACTTACTTAAAAATTTAGGGTTTTAGTCCTGTAAGAGAGCCTACAAAGAACTTTGATAGGTATGACCTACAGAGGTACATGTATGTATTCTAATGTTATGTATATCATGTGAATGAGATCTTGAAATGTTCATATGATTGATATATATGGTTTATTGATCATATGTAAAATTTGGCATGTTCATTAACTTGACATACAAGAGAACTTTTGGCATATTTATAAACAACATTATGGAAAATTTTGCATATCAAGAACACAAAATTGACATATTCATAAGAAACATACATGGGGAAATTAAAATTATGATACATACCTCATCATGCTAGATCCCACCTATTATCATACAACCAAGCCCTCCGGATAATCTCTTATAATGATGGTCTCCATTAGTCTCTCGTGCTCTGTATTCGGTAAGAAGTAGTGTACCTTCGATGAATTTTGGCTAGGCATTATTCGTACCTGGAGGTTTGTACCAATGATTAATTTGGTAAAGTGATACACACTTGCACCTGGTTTGTAATCCCTGTAAACATATCCACCCTTCTTTCTTGCATTGTTGTGATGTGTAAGGTATTCACCTTTAACAACCATAGGCCCAATGGGGAAGTGGTTGTTTTCATCATCAGTCATGGACATAATGAGGGTGTGCTTTCCCTCTATAAAACGTGCCAACCAGTAATCACCACCCCATTCACTATCTTTTGAGGCAACCACTGCGTATATGTGTCCTGCATAGTATGATTGTAGGTATATGATCAAATATTTTTCATGTGATACAAGTCCATTAATGTGAGTTTCAAGACTACGTAAATTGTAAAAAAAAAATGTCAAGGAAATGCATCATACCAGGTTGTACAAGGTCTGACACATGATCAAAATATATAGAAATAGACAATTGGTCTTCTTCCAACGGAGTTAACTCAACAATTGCATGCTGATCAAGTGGAAGTGATATGCGATCCCATCCATCAACCCAATCCAATGATTCACACACATCCCAGTCACCATCACAACAAGGCGGGCAAAAACAAGCGAGTTTTCTAATCCAAATTTCAAATACTAGGTTATCAGAGCTTCGAATCGAATGAAAGCCACGAGTCCCAGGAACAATCTTGCATTCCCATGCATGTGAACGATCTATGTCTACCACCTCCCAAAAAAATCTCTCTACATGTCTCTTTCTTGTGTATTCTACTCTCATAGCTGATTCCTCTCCCATTACTGACATGCACCACCTGACTATAGAATGAGCATTTCGAATAGTAGATATTGTAGATAATTTCAATTCCTCTCTTCGTAGGGCTGTTTTGACACATGCCCCGGCTTCATCATGCTCTCCTTTACCATGCCCAATCTCAAAATAGTTCCACATATGTGGAACTTTGTAGTTTTTATGCAATGAACACAACCATTGAAATATGCGTGCATTTTTTAACTGACCAGCACATCCATCAGACCAAATCCAGTGTCGATCCATCTGTATGTTCCTTCCCTTCAAATGATCATAGAACATGATGAAGCAATGACGTACATAGTGGAAGTCATGGCACCTATCATCACTTATGTAGAAGTGATATTCCTTTAAAATTTCTCTTTGCTCTTCACTGCTATTTGGGCCATGCCTATATATGATATGCACCATCAAGGAAACTTGCTCGTAGTGATAATACTGACTTTGGATCTCATTTTGAGGTTGCTGAGTGTGGTTCTCGGCAAAATCAACAACTGAAAGTATAGTACCACGAGGAAATGTATCTCTGCATATTCTAAACTTCTCATCCTGCCATCGTGCCAAGTGGACATGCTGAACATATTGATGTGTCTTTTCAATAAATTCCTTGACGAAGACACTAACTTGTCCCTGTTGACACAAAATGATCTCAATAGCAGGTTTTTTTTTTTAAGTAAGGAATGAAATGCAACTGTTCAAACATAAATTTATAGATAAATGCAAGTACCTGAGATGTCACCAATTGTATTTTTTTGCTTTCTTTCCTTGAGACTATTTCATAGTTGATATATTTGAAACTTTTCATGTCTGTAACCATATTCCCAAATTCATTGTCTCCAGTCTCGTGCATACATTGGATCAATAATGCCATTCCAGCACAGTTGGAGCAAGTTCCATCCAAACAGGATTTTGCATAGTAAGTTTGCCCATTAGGCCTATTGCACATGATACTATGAATGAATTCTCTTGACGAGGTCGGAGGTATTGTCAAGGAGCAATCCTGCACATGGCTAGTATGCAACACACGACGAATGTACAAAAATGTTTCATAGTAATATTCATATTCTACATGGTATCTACAACAACAAGTGTTACGAAGCGTATTTATTCTAACATACCAGGGCTTACATTTCTCAAAAGATCTTTGCCCTAAATTCAATTGTCTATGTTCATTCCTAAATTTCTCGTATAGTTCTGTCTGTGTTATATCAAGAAGATGCTTCATATGTGGTTCACGGTCCTTTGAACCCCTTCTCAGTTTTAGTACATCCTTCCGGTTTGAAGAAGGCCTTGTGTGATCATGCCAAAAACTCTACACTAGTCCCTTTACTGCATCAACTAGCTTCATGTCACGACGTGGCAACTGACCAATAAAGGCCCAAAAATTTGTCTGGGCGATTGTGTCAAGATGTTCTCTTCGAATAGAATACCTACGGAGGGTTTTTACATTCAAATTAACTAGTTTAGATGTAGGCTTCAGAAAACGAAGGACCTTGGTGTTCTTATTTACAATTGCTTGTGACAACACACGACGAGACGCATTGCGGTCCTTTGACCGTGTGTTCTTATCAATTTTACCAAAGGCATCTACTAAGCTTTTAACTATATGATAACTTGGTCCAGAAGTCTTTATCATCTTTATCCCTAACGATTTCCTAACAATATTCATGCCCCTAGATTTTAACAATGATAAAAATAATCTACATTTATCTCCATCACATTTAGAAACAAAATAGTTATTTAGTATCTGTGGAGTTTGATAAGCAATACTACGTCTAGATAGCGTACCTTCAATGGAATTGAGGAGTCCTTCATCAACTTGTATACGCTTCGGAGTTCTTCGACGTGTGCTTTCTAATGGAGGTAAGGGGGTTGGATTTCTATCATCTAGTGCATCAACAATACGCTCTGGCGTTTCAGTAGCAACTTGTTGTCCTTCATTCTCTTCCTGGTAGTTGGGTGGTGGAAGTCCAACATCCTCATCGATGGTCCGGATAATATTTTCTTCTTCAACAGTAGGCTCCATGTCCAACGCCTCTTCAACAGTAGGCTCCATGTACAACACCTCTTCATGAGCTTCGTCTTGAGATGGTAACTTATCACTTTGACTTGATGTGGGATTTGAAAGATCCCCTAATGAGCACCTATGTTTTGCTTCTTGAATACTTCCATGGGGTGCTTGTTCAACAACTATTGTGGAAATTGAAGGTCCCTATAGTGAATGCTTCCTTTTTTCTTGTGCTGGATTAATAGGATGAACCGTTGTATCCTCTATAATTGGATTTGGATTAGTTTCCAAAGAAAGCCTCCGATTCATCATGTCTATTCTTTTCTTTTCTTTCTCTTCTTTGATGACTTCTTGAGGTCTCTTCTTCCTTGTTGATTTTCTTCCTCGATTACGTACATTCCCCATCACCACAATGATCAATTCAATATAGTTTGTTTTTGTTGCTCCTCAATTACAAGCTTTCAAACCTTTAACTTGCTTTATAACTATTGATCCTTCAAGGTGCTTCAATCTTCCTTCTCAATTGTTCATATTTCCCATCAAAATAATAATGAATGGGAAAAATTTACCTTTGGTTCTCTTGAATATTAAGCAAATGAAAGTTATATCCACCATCACCATGAAATGACATTGAAGCTTGATATCTTATCTTGTGTGCTCATCAACCATGAAAGATGTCCTCAATGTTGCACCTACATAACAAAAAGAATGATGGAGAATGTGTAAATTGTGAGTATTTCCATAGGCAGGCTCGTGCTCTTGAAAAAAACCGCGCGGTAATCGGATTTTCATAAAAACGGAGTGAAGTTGCTCTCGGACAAAAACAATCCACTGTTTTTACAGTCCCAAAACGCATATGCGATTTGTATAACCAAAACGCGCACGCGATATGTTGAAGCACAATCAATGGGGTGGGTGCACGGCTAAGGCTTTCTTAATTTCTTAAGGATTTCTTAATTTATTTATTATTAAGTTTTATTATGATTATTATTCCATTCTCATCATTCTTATTACTTTAGTTTATGTATTTATTCTTCTTAGTGTGGTTTATTACATACATTCCCCCTTAAAGAAACGTCATCCTTAAGCTCTTTTTTTTAATGTTACTTATATATTACTTGGTGAATTACTTGTTCTTACTATTATTATTATTATTTGTTTATTTATTATCATTAATATTATTGGTTTACTTTTTTTCCACATAACACTTGATGGCCCCTAAAATGGTATATTATTTGACCCATCTAATGGAACTTAAAATTATTGTTAGGAGGAATAAGGATTTAAATAAATAAGATAAATTTAATTATTTCTCTAAATCCTATGCATGGCTTGTGGAAATTGAAGGTCCCTCTAGTGAAATTGATGATGATGTTGATGATGATGATGATGATGATGAAGATGAAGATGAAGATGGTGAAGATGATGATGATGATGATGATGATGATGAAGATGAAGATGGTGATGATGATGATGATGACGACGACGACGATGTTGATGATGGTGATGATGATGTTGATGATGTTGATGTTGATGATGATGATGACGATGGTGATGATGATGTTGA
>LPNX010682054.1:1078346-1144068 GCA_001517045.1 Pseudotsuga menziesii | reverse complement strand
ATCACTCCTCAACTCAAAAAACACATTGTTAGTGTTTCGTCCATATCTCTTTTGTTTCTCAACCATTTAAAAAAAAATTGTATGGTGCACTAAAGAACACTAACCTCTACATGCTATAAAAAACCCATTTCCAAATAATTGCATTAAGACATTCAAACGTTGCACCCACAATTGACGTACCGTTTTTGAGGTTTGATCTCTTAGATAATTAAAAAAAAAATTAAAAAAATTATTTTTATTATTGGAAAAATAGTCGTGCATGAGTACTATATGTTCTCTATATGTATACCGGTTTTCGTAAGTTTATTCCATCATTTAGACACTCAGACGTTGCACCCACAAAAACATATACCTTATAATTTGTCCCAAAAATAAAAAGTGCCCGTTAAAAAATATCTAACTTTAGATAGTTAACAGCATTTTCAATAGAAAAAAAAATATTTGGAAATGTCATTCAATTTCCTACATTTCTTGTTTTTTACTCATCGCAAGATTCATTGTGTAAGTGTCTCAAAATATCCATGCAAGTTGATGGATGTCTGTTTTTTCAGTTTTGTATTACATCTAACGCGCCAAAAGAGACCCTCAACTTCTTGCACACACCATATTAAGATAATAATTAAATAAGGATAATGATTAAATAAAATAATAATTGTTAATTATTATAGTAGTTAGCTATTAATGTGAAGGGACATAACTCTTCATTATGAAACGCTCAAGCCATATTAAAGGCGAGCTATGTTGTAATATCCTAACATTTATCATCATATCTATTGTATCAACTCATGCATTATTTGTATTTTAGAAAGTGGAAGTTCGAGAAGTTCCAGTAAAACGATTTTTTACCGTTACAGTTGTATCAGAGCTAGTTTGTGATCCAAGCCTTTGGCCATATCGTGATTTTTAATCATAATCCTAGGGAGTCCCTAAATTTATGGTCTTTGACCAAGTAAAAAAAGAAAATAAAGTCAAAATAAAAAATAAAAAGGAAAGAGAGTTAAAAAAAAAGAGGAAAAACAAAAAAAACTAAAAGGAGGAAAAACAAAAAAAACAAAAAATAAAAGGAGGAAAAACAAAAAGAAAAAGAAAAAGAAAAAGAAAAAAAGTTAAAAAAGAAAAGATAAAAGTAAAAGGAAAAAAAGAGAGGGTAAAAGTGAAACCACACTTGGTTTCTTAAAGTGGGTTTGGGTTTGACTATAAAAGTGCATAATAATTACTAGTAAAGAGCAAGTGATATTTGAACTTAGGTGGGGAAAGTAACACTCTTTCCTCCCAACCACCCAATCTACTCACATTTTATAAAACTTAAGGGTAATAAAAAATAAAAATAGTGCATAATAATTGCTACTAAAAAGCAAACGAGATTTGAACTTAGGTGGGGAAGGTAACACTCTTTCCTCCCAACCACCCAATCTATTGGCATTTTACAAAACTATTGGTATTTAATTATAATATTTTAAAATCTTATTTTATTATTATTAAAACAAATAATAAAACAAATATTTTTATTATATAATAATTAATAAAATAACTAATTATTATTTAAAAACAACTATATATTAAAATTTATAGTTTATAAAAGATTAATATAATAATATTATTAATTAATTAATTAATAATTATTAGTATAAAAAGAAAATTATAATAATTATTTTTGGGAAAAAAAAGGTTATTTGGCCTAACAAGAAATAGTCAAAGAAAGTTTTTTCCAAAAGAGACATATTGAGAATTATTACAGCTTTTGTATCTACCCTTTTAGAAGAAAAAAAAGAAAAAGTGAAGTAGAAACATAGTCACAAACAATGGCACCTACATATTCGGAAATGAAGGCACGTCTACAAACAACATTGGACGAGTTAAAGCAATATAAAGTGATGAATAAAAGTCTACAAGGTGAGGTTGAGACACAAATGTGGTTGAAAGAGTGGAAAGACAATGAGAATCACTGCTTATGGAATCAAAATCGATAGCTAGAACGAACCATAAGAGATAACAAGAAAATTTTATCTGACGAGGAAAAAGACATATCATGTTTAAAAATTCATAATCAAAACCTAGAAGACCAGATCAGAAAGTAAAAAAATGACAGCAAATCACCATATGGAAGCGATAATGATTTAGAAGAAGAAATAAAACGTCTAAACAAGCTCATCATGGAAAAGGATTCTGAACTAGCGCAAGTCCGGAGAAAGTTAGAAAATCAAGAAACAGAGTTACGTCATCATCAACAACAAGAAGAAAAACTTCAGCAGCAGTATGACGATAGTAAGAAGACACATAAGTTGGAACTGACAAAAGTCAACAAGGTGTTATCAAGCAATTCCGAAGAAATTTTCAGATTAAGAAATCATAACAAGACACTAGTCACAAAAATTAAGAAGTTGAAAAGTAGTCGGAAGACAGATCAATCTACGGAAGACATTGAAGGAAAACTTCTAGAAAAACAGGAAGAAAATCGTTGTATTAGAAGGCATAACGCAGATCTTAAGGAACAACTTAAAAAGTCTGAAGATGACATAAAATCACATGTAGAAGTGATTAAGAAGTTTCAAAATGATAACATGCAGTTAGAAAACAAGTTGGAAAAGATACAGAACAAAACGGCCTTAAAACCTCAAGAGATGAAAATACAACTTTCTGCTCATATCAGTGCTCAAAAGACGACACTCGTAAAAGAAAATGACATTGTGGAAATTCCATATTGACACCCCAACTATAAAAACAAATATTCTAAAAATGGGAAATGTCGAAAGATAACAGTACCAATGTGATCAAATCTCCTAACAATAAATCAGTATGGAATGCCAACAGTACACAACAAATCAATTTGGGATGGATTGATTTTCCCACATATCGGAAGTTGTGTTCAACTCTTACTAGTTCGTATCGACATGTTTTGTTAGCTGCGACACCACAAAAAATGATGCAGAAACATTATAAGGCTGTGAGGACAAAGCCTTTCGAAGGGAGTGGCAATGTAACGAACACAAATAGGATAATAATTAAATAAAATAGCAATTGTTAATTATTATAGTAGTTATCTATTAATGTGAAGGGACATAATTCTTCATTATGAAACGCTCAAGCCATATTAAAGGTGAGCTATGTTGTACTAATATCCTAACATCTATAATCATATCTATTTTATCAACTCATGGATTATTTGTATTTTAGAAAGAGGAAGTTCGAAAATTTACAGTAAAACGGTATTTTACCGTTACATTGTTACATGTCCAAAGTAAACTGAATACTTTTTCCCTGATTCTATTTAGGATGGCCATTGGAATTTTTGTTAGAGGAAACAATTAAACTGGAATGTTTTCAAGAACAGATTTGGTTTTAAAAAGAGGCCAAGGTATTTCATACCTTAAATAAGATGTGTAATCTAGAAAGGAGAAATAAGACCAATTTGATTCAAAATATCAACTTCCACACCAAATTCTAGAAAGTTAAACTTTGTCTCATTGAATAGCATACTAATTGCATTGTTAAATAGATCTAGAATATCCATGTACACTTTCCATTCTTGAATTGAACTCTTCCCAAAAAGCATCACATCATCCACAAATAAGAGGTGGGTGATACTTATGTGAAAAGAAACTTTAGTTCCCAATAGCATGTCTTCCAGTTTCTCCTTCTCTCTTAACCAACCTGCGGATTCCCTCTACAATTAATAAGAACAACAAGGGTGAAAGAGGACACCCTTTCCTAAGGCCTCTCTATCTTTGAAAGAAGCTGGTAGGTGCACCATTTACCAAAATTGAAAAGTTTGCAAAAATTACACAAGCCATCACCCAATTTGTAGCTTTGAACAGAGACCAACTTAGAGGAGGAATAGTCTAAGAAAATTCCAATTGGATGGATCATAATCTTTGACTAAATCCAACATCAACACCATAGCCTTCAATTTTTTTACTTAACATTGTGGAAACATTCTTGAGCAAGCATCATCGATTTGTAAATTATCTAGAAAACCAAATTGTTCATTTGATATGAAATTTGTGAGCATAGGCTTGATCATGTTAGCAATGACCTTAGCAATAATCTATGACTAAACATTAATATTCAATTTGGAAAACATTGCGATAAATCATTATTTTTAATTATGAAAAATAAGTGCATAAGTATTTATGGTTTCAAACAATTATTGTATAATAAAAAATAAAAAATATAATTTTGATTGGGAAAATTTTTCTTGCTTTAATTTGTGTTTTTTTAATTTATGCAATGATATAATTTGTGTATAATGTATATACATGTTTGGCGAGTCCTAACTCCCCCTCCCCAAAAAATGGATCTTTTGTTTTTGGGGGGACCATTATCAGTGTATTTATGGGATTTTTTGTGTGTGTGGTTTCATTTGATTATTTTATACTCATTGTAATATGATTTTAGTGAAAGGTATTATGGTTTTAATCTAATCTTGGTTAGATCATTATAGTTAATTGATGATAAAAAAATACGTAATGTATTGTATATAGTTAAGTAAATATAATAAAATATTTCTCCATTAAGGGTCTCTAGGGTGAATTTCATGTATATTATGTGTCATGTTTTAATATTCAAAAAGGTTCATCAAACCCTATGACATAACCTCAAATCCAAGGAAAATTTTGAGAACCCATAAATTTCTTAAAGTGTAGAAACATCGATGAATCTTACTAATTCTTAAATCTGCAACCATAAAATGGTTGGCTATTTTTTTGAAAAATTATTCAAATTTTTAAGATCTTTATATAGTCTTTGGACACTTTTGGTGATTTTTAGAGTTAAAATTTTTATCCCATATAGTTTGGGTGAATCCTTTTAGAAAAACATGGAAATTGATGAATATTGTTTTGGAAAAAAAACATAAAAAAATAGCCCATGGGATAAATTTTGTCCCTAAATTTTCCCCTTCTCAAATCTTTGAGTTTTGATCCCAAATTTGGATATTTTGAAGAGATAGTTTTCCTCTACCTTACCACAAATTTGCATTAAAAAAATTTGTGTTTAAGGGTTGCAACCAAGCCCTAAACCAAGCATCACAAAAAATCGGATTTCACTCCACATTTTTGTAATTCCATTTTGACTAAACCACTAGGTAAATTGGGTCGTGTTTGGCACTTGAGGAGGTGATTCATAGCTACTTGGAACTGGGACTTATTAAATAAGTTCTTGGGCTACCCCCAAAATGAAAGGACTTAGTTCCATGTGGTGAATTTCCTCCTAGAGAAGCGCTAGCATCTAAACATTGGATGGATTACAAGAACTAATTCTTGTAATTAACACTGAAATTTTGGTAATCACATTAGTAAATGACCATTAATGACATTTTACCTATAAAAACTAGGAAACTGGAAAGAAAGATGACTTATTACCTTGGATATGCTCTTTATGTGCCATTCATCTTATAAGGATTGACAAAAGGGCCTTTTTGGACAAACTGGGAGGGAAATAGGCTTAATTGGCAGTGTTTGGAAGTGTCAAAATTGAGTCCCAATAGTAGTTTTTAACAAGGTTTGAACCATGAGAGATACAAAGAGAGAGGCATTGCCTCTGTGTAATATGTATGGTTATGAGGTCGTCAAATCATAAAAGGAGTTGATTTTGGCTCATGAAATGTGTATATTCTGTTAGTTTTTATGAATTTAATGTTGCTTCCAATATCTATGGTGCACTCTAAGAAATGTAACATGTAGATACATAATTTTGGTATTATAGAAATTTTGGTTGTTGTGTTAGTGAAGATGATTCCAAGTAGAATCATGGGTAAAAAAAGTAGTTCCAATGAGAGAACACTTAGTAGAATTTATTTTATTTAGTGTCGTAGAAGATTTTTGAAATGGAGGAACTTATAAATTTTATGTTAAGAAGACTTATTATTTATGGTATGCCACAAATAGGATAAAGAGGAGTCGTTAACATAGAGTTGGAAGAATTGAGAAGAAGAATTGAGAAGAAGAATAGAAGAATCAGAATCCAAATAGAGTGGGGATGTAGACGATGAATTAAAACTAGATCCATAAGAAGAAGAACGAGGATAGAATGACTAGGAGATATACCTTGGTATTGCTCAATATTTTTAAAGAGAAAGGGAATGCATGAATAGAGGTTCCAAGCTATGATTGCAGTTTGAAACTAGAAACCCTGGTGGATTGGTTGGGTAAAATGGAGCATTACTTTCAGTATGAGAAGTTAGATGACCCTAGAGGAATCAATTCATTGCAATGAAGTTTAAGGGGTACCTTTCCTTCACTACAACAAAACCATGTGATTAGCGTCTCTTTTAGCTTCCTGTTTAGCGTCCACTATCACTTTTAGTGTATTTTTCATCATTTTTTGGACAAAGTCAACGCTTTTCCATGGGATGACGCTTTTAATGGGGTTATTTGTGTCCCTTTTTAAAAGTTGGTACTATTTTCGACACTAATTAGCATCCCAATTAACGTCCCAATTATCATCCCAACTAACGTCCCAATTATCGTCCAAAAAAGCATCCCATATAACTCCCATAACAACCTTCAAAAAAGCATCTAGAATAGCACCAAGCATAGCACCATTTATTGATCCAGGGTTAGCGATAGGAATTGCGCCATGAATTTCTGTAGGAAAAACATCCGACATAGAACCAAATATAGAGCAGGAATTGTGCCTAGAAAAAATCCAACATAGCACCAGGTATAGAGCTGGGTATAACACCTGGAATAATGCTAGAAATTTCAAAAGGAATCGCGCTAGAAATTGCACTAGTTTTAGAGCTAGGAATTGTGTTCGGAAAACATCTGACATAACGTCAAATATAGTGCCAATATTAGCACCAAAATTTGTGCTAGGAAAATAGCCAGGTATTTTAGAAGGAATCGTGCTAGGAATTGTGCTAGACATAGTGCTAGGTATAAATCTAGCTATAGAGCTAGACATAGCACGAGGAATTGCGATAGGAATTTCAGAAGGTATTGCGCCATGGATTTCCCTAGGAAAAGGGCCAAGCATAACACCAGGTATAGATCTAGGAATATAGTCAATAATTGTGCCTATAAAACATCCAACATAGCGCCAAGTATAGAGCCAGGTATAACACCTGGAATAACACTAGAATTTTTTAAAGGAATTGTGTCAGGTTTAAAGACAAGAATTGTGCTCGAAAAAACGTTCGACATAGCATTAGATATAGTGCTAGGATTAATGCCAAAATTTGTGATAGGAAAATAGCTAGGAATTATAGAAGGAATTGTGCTAGGAATTACACTATGCATAGTGCCAAGTATAGAGACATACATAACACTAGGAATTGTGACAGGAATTTCAAAAGGTATTGCACCAAGAATTGCCTCAGGAAAAGTGGTAAGCATAACACCAGGTATAGAGCTAGACCTAGCACCAAGATTTGCACTAGGAAGTCCGAAAGGAATTGAGCTAGAAAAAGTGTCAGGAAAACTTCAATGTTGCGTCAGGGATAGTGCCAGTCATGTTGACATAAGTAGCACCTAATTGGCCATTTTGGAAACTAAGAGACCCTAATTAATCATAAATAACCCTAATGGAATGCTATAGTCCTTAACCACAATAGAGTGCACTTAATGACATGTTGTTGATAATGATGATGCATATTGACAATGATAAATATGGAAATTATGATTTCTACAATATTTAGTAGGATGTTGATGACCATAATGATATCAATGTCAGTAATGACTATGCAGGTGATTATAGCACTATTTGATATTGATTGTTTATAATGGAAACATAATTTGCCCTAATGCATTTAATTGACCATAATAGCCCCGATATGAACCTAATGGAATCTGATTGTCCCTAACAACATTTTAGTGACCCTAATGCAACTGGACTCACCGTAAAAGCATGAGGATGATCATGTTGATGATGGATGACAGCAAGGATATTGATGTTGATGATTATGATGATAACAATGAGGTTGAGATGAATTACTATGATTATGATGATAACAATGAGGTAGAGATGAATGACTATGATTATGATGATATATGACGATGCCAATGATGTTGATGTTGATGTTGATTTTGATGTACTCATGTATGTTTCTAATGATCACGGTTATGATGGCGACAATATCAATGCCAATGCTCATGAATAATGTGATAATACTTTTGGATCTTGATTTATCATAGTGGCACCTAAATGATTGAAATCATGACACTTTTGGATCCTGATTAATACTATTGAGGAGTAAATTACCTTAATGCAACCTAAATTACTCCAATGGCATTTGAGTGTCCCCAATAACATTTGATAGACCCTAATGGCATATGATTGGGCCTAACAACATGACGGTGACGCATTACGATAATTATGACAGAGCGTATGGATATGATTTGATAAGTATAAGACTATATCATCCATTCTTGTGAGGTAGTAGGGTTCCTTGCTCATTATTATCGCAATTATATTAATGATGACGTTGATGATGACTACGACGATGACAATGATGTTGATTTATTGTATTATGATGATGACGATGTCGATGTCAATGATGATTATGCATGCGGTAGCACTGATGGATCCTAATTGTTTTCTAATGGCACCTAAATGTTTGTAACGACATCTAAACGGCCCTATTATCATCGAAATGACTGTAATAACATATAAATGACCTTAACAATTACATGACATGAATCCTAACGGCGATGAGTGATTAAGAACACTAATGGCATATGAGTGACCATAATGACAATGATGATGATGATTTTGTTGATGATGTACTTAATGCTGACTATGATGATGATAATGAGGATGATGATCAAGATGATGTTGATGTACCATATGGCATGATGATGATGATCATGATGACAACACTGATTTCCATGATGATGATGAATTTCATAATACTTTTGGATATTGATTGATCCTAATGGAACTTAAATGTTCTTAATGACATATGAGAGACATTTTAATATTACCTAAATGGCTCTAAGGACATTTAGTTTTTTGTCGACGACATTTTAGTGACCTTAATGGAGTTTGAGTGATTTTAAAAACACGGCATGGATCTAGATGGTAATGACTGATGATGAACCATAGTGGCATATATGTGACCCTATCAATGATGAGGACGATGATGGCCATGATGTACTTATCGATGTTTATGTTGATGTTAATGATGATGATGATGCAAACAATGACGATGATGATGCTGACGATGCAATGTATGATGTACTTGACATTGACATTGACTTGACCTCGACAAAATTTGAGTTACATTAATGGAATTTGAGTGACCTCAATGGCACTTGTCCTCGACAACATTTCAATGATAAGTTGGATGTGGTAAATTTTTTGCAAAATATTAGCTACTATATATAGATAAGCACATTAATTGGAAAAATCTTATTGATAAACTAAGCTGTCTGCCTCATCAACATTGTTCATTAGTTCAAGATGGAACATTATTAAAGTAAATTTCATATAATTATTCAATAGTGTGCATAATATTAACTAAACAATCATTGACATTTCATTATTCAATGCATATTAAAAAATCAGAACACATGTGGCTAAAATAAATTGAAACAAAAATAACATTTGCTAAGCCCATGATAAAATGACTAATTTGAACAGTGCTTTCCATGTCCATTTAAGCATAGAGTCGTTAAGAAGCAACCTTTTGAAAAATTCTAAATCAAGAAACTAATTCAAAATTACTAAATCTATGTGATAAAAAAACAATTTCAAAACATTGGATATAAGATCATAATTATTCAAGTAATATGAATTAGAAATCGTGTAAAATTAGAATTCTTCATTTACATTATTATCATCATATATGTCATCCAATGCTTCCTATCAATGTTGATATGGTCTTGTAAGTTTTATATATTATTCTTTTTACACCATCCTGCTAAAGTGGTATTATAATCATCTTTGTCTTCACTTTATTCTAACTCCATATCATCCAATTGATTTGCACCATCTTGATTCTCATCTAACTCTGGATCATCTAGTTTTAGATCATCTAGCTCTAGATCATCTAGCTCTGGATCATGCTAATTAATGTAATGAAAAATGGTGTCATATTGTGCTTGAACATCTTCATCTTCATCTTGAACATCACCATGGGTGCTCATTTCTTCATTGTTCTCTAATCTCTCAGCTAGAATTGGTTGGATATCAATGTTTTTCTCAATATTCATTGAGGCATCATCAAATACATGCCCTAATATTGGATCATAAAGTATGACAAATATCCACTTTGGATCCAAAATATCTTCATAGAATAACACCTTCACATGAACCATTATCATATATTAGACATGTTAGTATAATTTTTAATTAATATGCACATTTATATTCATAATGAACTATGAATTAACTTATTGTATATAACCATTGATTGTTGTGATTGTATTTATGTTATACTGAAAATAATACCTGCTCACAATGAATTGGTAAGACATAGGGATCCTTGTCTTCTGGTAGGTACCTCAAGGAATCTATAGAAAAAAATCCACTATGGGTACCATGTCTTCACATACTCTCAAATGCCTCATACCATCTACATTTTAAAATACAACATTTGAAATACCGGTGATCCAACTCAATAATTTCTTGGAATTTTCCAACATACTGAAGATTCCCTTCAATAATATTGTTATCTTTTGAACTTGCTCGACTTGATTGCTTGAAATCAACCATGACACCACAATCGAAGGAGCATATTATTATGTTTATTCTTTCCACACAATAGTGTTGACCATATGCCCACATTGCAGGATATCTCCTCAGTTGTATCATACCATTTCTTTTAGTTCAACTAGAAAAAACAACTATATATGCAATATTAAATAGTCAATAATGTCAACAATGTTTTATAAAAAAAATATTTTGTGAGATTTATAGATGTACCTTTCTTTCACGCCCTCTAGCCATGCTGATCTCATCTTCTGTTATGTTTGCACCATTTCCTTCTTCATCTATTTGATTTTGAATTTGTTCACTAACCCATTGTAAGGTGAAATCTTTGCCCCATTTCCCAGACAGATCCATGGGAAGTGGTGTATTCCTTGGGTTTGATCTCTTAAATTGTCTCCTTGCTTCTAACACTTCTTCCCTTTTCTTTTCATACAATTCAATCCATTTATTCAAACAATCCATGTGGTAAAAAATGAACTTGTCAAGCATAATGCGTTCATCAACACCTATTGAAAATCAACATTTACATTTTCAAATTGCAAATGTCATTATTATATTTTTGAAAAATAATAATTTTATAAAGTAAATGATTGAAAAAATAACCACAATAATCATGCTTTTACTCACTAACTTCTACTTGAACACCATTAGATTGAGGTTTCTCTCTATCGATAATATATGTTGCACGGGTTTTGTCCCATATTTTTGGACCATCTTCATGATATTACCAAGGAATTCACATAGAAAGAAAAATGCTTCTTTCAATACATATCCTTTAGCCATGCAGCCCTCTGGATGTGCCTTTTGTCAGACATATATTTTTAGTGTTCTCATATACCTCTCAAAGAAAACATCCACCTCGTTGATACAACACCCGCCATTTCAATGCCATATACTATGTGTATAAGCAGATGAACCTGAAGGTTCATAAAAATTGTAGGGAGTTTCTTTTACAATAAACATACAATTTCTGCAATTTCGTTCTTCCATATTTGTAATTCACACTCATGGATCTACTTGGAGGACACCCACCTAATATAATATTGGTAAATTAGCATGAACACCTACTGCCATTAAAAATGCAATGTATTATATATTTCTCTTACATACATAAACATTTCATGCCACATACCTTGTAAATGCTAACAATCAACTTTTGGCACTCCTCAAATCAGTGGTAAGGCATGAATCCCCCCTAATTGCCAAGGGCATGATATTCTATCAAATTATCAAATAAAATGAGACTAGTTCATTATTTTAAATATGAAATATCTTAAAAAGTATGGTAATTATATGACAACAATAACAATTAAGTTATGTCGATACCTTCATAAAATTATGGAAATCATGTGTTTTGAATCTAGTGATATATCCATCAACTATGAAAGCTTTATTCAATGATGAGCCATAGCTAGTAGGTGTCTTTATTGAACGGATAACATTTTTTAGTTTATATAGCTCTTTGTTTTTCAAAATCCATGGAGCTTCTACATAAGTTTCATTTTCTCTATTTGGCCACAAATGTCTTCTATCAAATTTGGTACGTGAAAGAGAAACATCTCTTCTTGAATATAAAGCGTCTTTATCTTTGTCTGATATATGTCTATATATAGAATCTATGACATTTTTGAATATGTGCATAGGATCTAATAAATGTCATATTAATAGATCCTCCCAATAAGAGAGATCATAAATATGGATTTTCTATACATTCCTCGTGGCATATCAACCATAACTTGTTTTGGTTCTTCAATTGATGGATCCTGGAAAAAAATGTTCTTGGATTTTTTTTTCAACATCTTCATACTTTTGAAGCCAATTAGCTGGACCCATAGCCTTGGGAGGGCCTCTACTTTCAATTTTCCCATCAAATTGATTCTTGAGGCGAGTCCTGAACTTATGGTCTATTGGTAGAAAGACCATATTGTTTACATAAATAAACTTGTGTATATATTTAGAGAAGCACCCCTGAAAATGTTCTGCACATCTTGGGCATACACAATCCCCCTTTGTTTGAAGCCTTGCACTTCAATAACTAATGTTTAGAGGAAAAAAATATAATGGATCTATGCAAATTGAATTGAAAATTAAATATGATGTGCAAATATGTAAAATAATTTTCGTACCTGAAAATACGTCGAGTCCTGGGAAATTGTGAATTTTCCAACATATTACACCATAAAACATGAAGTACCTATTTGATGGAGGACGTGACATGTCATACATTGTTATGCCTTTCTATAACAATTGCATCTCATCAATAAATGACACTAGATAAACATTCATTTGTTTCACTTGATGTTTTACTGGAACAATGAGACTTAGCGTAAGGTTCTCCTTTATAGCACTCATCCATGGGGGAATATTGTATACTATCAATCCAACTAGCCAAACAGTGTAATTTGGGCTTAGGAATGAGAAAGGGCACACTCCGTCGATTGCAAGGCCTAACCTGATACTACATGGTTCATCTTTGAATTTTCTTGGCCATTTATCATCTACATGTTTCATTGCTTTGGAGTCTACTGGAATTAGCATGAATCCATCTTTACTCCTATTCTTCGCACGCCAATTCGTCAACTGTGCAAGTGACTTGCAACGAAACATTCATTGAAGTATAGGTATAATTAGAATGTGCCTTAAAACCTTATTTGGAATTGTAACACTCTATAGATATGTACAATATCTCTTATTCTTGCATACATGGAATTATTAATGGTTTTTGTAGTTGTCTTTGTATAAAATGCTATCACTCGCACATGCATGAATTTGGTTATATTCAACCCAAATCTACCAATAATTGATGTGCTTCTCTATAAGTTGACGACAACACATTATATTAAGGGAATATTTTATCTTTTGGTGCCGTGCAATATTGTCATACGCCAAATAAATTAAAAACACATAAATAAAAATAAAGTTAATAGATTTATACAAGTTAGTAACAACAATTGACTATGCAAATCCAAAAATATAATTGAACTCACCTTAAAAGTGTAGTGAAGCTCTTGTCAAACCAACCAAAAAATGACTTGATTTCTAGTAATATTAGTGTGCAACTTTGCACCCGATTTGAACACAATTATCTTCGTTGCTTGCTTGATGGAGTCACTAAGGTTTATATCATCAAGATTATGTTGTTGGAAATTTCTCTCTGTATCATAATTACTGTCAACTATAGGATCATCATTATTTCCATCCCCAAAGAAACATGTTGGCATTTCATTCAATCCTTCTTCATGCACTTCATTTTCATCATTATCTTCACTAGGAATGCTAGGTGGCATGTCATCATCATATGCTAATGCCATCAACTGTTCAACTGTTTTTATGTGGTAGTGCTCTCTTTAATGTTGCTCTTTTTTCCTTAGTATGATTTAATGGATGGTTTGGATCATCTCGTCCAAAACTTAAGATCCCAGTTGGATGTTGAATACTAGTAGGTGCTTCAACATCAACAAGATAAACCTAACATACAATCTAGTGATTATGCAATATTAGACAACCATTTGATAAAATATTGAAACCATTTCAATGATAAGAATAAAATAATATACAAAGCAATATAAACTCTCTCTCTCTCTCTCTCTCTCACACACACACACACACACACACACACACACACACACACACATTAGAGCATACTTTTATCCATTCATTCATAAAACAAAATTTATAATTCATAACATAAACACAAATTCTGAATTCTTAGTTTCAACAACAAGCCACACTCATTTCTTATTTTTTGGTTTTCTTCCGTTAGGAATATCCCTAGGGAGACCTTCCTCTTCTCTCCTCTTTCATGAAAGAATACATTTTATAAAGGGGTATTTAATAAATAAATCATCCCCAACAATGAGTTCTGTAATAGCATCAACCATTATAAATATTTCAACCCGTCTTTCCATATCTCCCTTTTTATCATTTATAACCTCAACAAATTGACAATTTGGTCTTATAGTAGGGTCATTTCCCTTACTACTATTTATAAATCCTCCAATATTTTTAAGTGTATGCATGAAAATCTATATACAAGAGATTTCCTCTATTCACTTTTTCGCCTCTTTCCAATTGCAAACGATGTGTATACATATTTGAATTTAGACCATATGCATACATACTATGCTTGTGTTACACTAGTATCCTCCATCCATTACTTGAATATGATGGTCCATAATATGGAATTAATCTCCTAGTAGTTTGTTGTGAGTTGTTTCTATGTTTCGATCTCACATGGACATTTTCAAAAATAAAGAGGCCCAAATTCTCTCCATGAATATTGGATGGGCGTATCGTGTAGATGTATCCCTAGAATTGAAACACCTCATATGCAATAGGTATTTTTTGGTCACTAGGGAAAGCACAATGTAATTTTCAAACAAATGTTTCTTTGAAAATTGATCTCAATTCCAAGGGCAATTCATCATCTCCATCACATTCATTCTCATATGGTTTTTGTACTCCACCTTTCCCTTGTCCTTGAGTAGTTTATGCATCTTTAAACTTGTTCTTTTTTATCTTAGTCATTTTCATGACTTCCTTATCTTCCAAGTTATTGTATGTGCACATGGCATTGTTATATGTATCATTTGATTGAAATTCATCACCCTATAAGCTAGAATTAGGTGGTGAATTAGGAAACTTTAAACCACGAACTATCTCCTGCGAGTATTTAATAACAAAAAATATTTTTTGAAATAAAATATTCAAAACGTGACTAAATTATTTATACATTTTTTTAATGTAAAATATGAGGATGTGTTTACCACAATTCCTATTGGATCTGAATCAATTGTAGGAGGCACAGTACCCACTTGAAGATCAAAATTTATGTAATGTTTGTGTACAATACCACATTTAAATTAATTCTTTCCATGACATTCATAACATCCACATACAACAATTTTCTCAAAGTATTAATCCCATGTAGAATCATCATTACCGACCTCTTGTTAATTGTGTTGTGATTCTATTGTATTTAAAGAATCCATTGTCATATATTCTTCCACCCACTGTCCTCTACGTGATTTAACAGTAGGAGGTCAACGTCTACATACACTATGTTGTTTCTCCCTACCAAATTGCATCAAATTTGCATTTGCTCCAATTGAAGTAGCAACCTAAAATAATCAACAATATGCATTAATGATTTATTTCCATGAAATAAAAAAACTTCCACATAAAAAAGGCTTGAAGTACTCATGACATGTAATATCACCGAGACAAACCTCATGTTCACTGCACTCATTTTCTGGTGTATCTGTCGAATCAATCGTCATGTCCTCTTCCAGCCAAATTGTATTGCGTCGTCTTTTAATAATATGGGATTCACCTCCATGTACATTATTTAAATTTTGG
The DNA here is from genome assembly GCA_001517045.1 of Pseudotsuga menziesii. NCBI lineage: Eukaryota > Viridiplantae > Streptophyta > Pinopsida > Pinales > Pinaceae > Pseudotsuga > Pseudotsuga menziesii. The sequence continues at coordinate 1,128,060 of LPNX010682054.1, read as the reverse complement.
ACATTAAATAATCAACCACATGCATCATTTGTTGACAATATTGAATAATAAACTGAATAATGCATTTTTTATGAAAAAAGATTGGATAAAGCACTAAATTATGATATGTAATAACTCAATGTGATATTTTTGTACTTTTTTTCATTCATCATGTCTTACATCATCCTTTGAAATATCTCGATCCATGTCCACTTCCTCCTTTGCTTCCCGTACAATAATATGACATAAGATTTAGTCTAAATTTTGATAAATAGAGAGAAGTGTTCTGAACATGCCTTTAAACTTTAAATTCATAAGAACTTTTAACTCTAAATGTGTTGGCGTGACATGTTTATATCATTTTTATATGATTTATCATTTATAGTACCACATATGTTTTTTTTTCTAAACAATTAAGGAGTTGGAATTAAGAGTGATGTCTAGTGGGGGGTATAATACATATATTATGAAATCTATAGAAGATTATGAGCTTAAAAAACTAGTAAAATACAAGAATGGAATGCAACAATTCCACACCAGCAGCATATTCATTTCATTTTGAGCTCAAAAATTTAGGAATACAATTGCAATGAAGGGTTGAAAATAACAAATACCATAGGATAAGTTTTAGGCCTGTAATTCTATCTTTAAATTGCTATAACAATCACAAGAAACTCACATATAAGTTGAGTTTGTCCTATTCAAGTTTGGATCCCCTTGTTTCAAAAATGTCGTGACCTTCTATTCCCTAACAAGATAACATGCACCTAAATGACATAATTTTATTATGTATCCTATCTCTAGGACAAGAACATTGTCAAACTCTATGTAATTATGTCTCTATGGCCTTTCTTATTCACAGTTACACAACACATGATAGTATCAATTTCAATTACTATTTTAAATTAACACCAATAGTAGTCAAAATCTAACGCTCTTTACACCATGCATAGACATTGTTTGGTGTATTTATACATCAAATACATTAGATCTAAATATACACACAAAAAAAACAATTTTGAAATCGGAATTATTTACATACAAAAAAGGGAATGTATTATGACACCAAATCTTCCATTGTGCTTCTTTGTTTAGGCTATTAATTTGATCCTTGAAAACAAAACAAAAAACATTTAGAGGTAGTGACGCCACTACTATTTTCTTTGCCAATATATGTGTATGTTCAACAAAATTTAATAACATAGGCATAAGTTATTTTCCTTATAGGAATAAATTGCCCACTATTCTTCTCTATTTGTTCATCCCTACTTACAATTTGTCTACAAAATGCAAACCCAAATTCGATTCCTATTAAAGTTCCGTGTGGAAACTGAGCACCTTCTTCCATTGTGGAAGGAAACTAAGAACCCTATTCTTCCTTCTCTATTCTTAATCTATATGTAAAAAGGAATAAATGAATGAAGACAAAAGAACATAAGAAGAAAATGAAAACTGATTTCTAAACATGGGAGAGAAAGTAATAATAGTTTATACTTCATGGCCATGCCATAGAATGGCCTACCATTATGTTTGAAAGGCCATGTGGAGGATAATACATTATATGAATACATGTAGTGGATTAAATTTCTATGATACCATGTTTGCATGCACCTATTGTTTTAAACATCCTCACACATGCAATTCACATCTTACTGAAACATCAACTTCTCAAGAACTCTTGCCACTTGGACACTTGGAAAAGCATGTTGCATAGTTTTTTTTTTGGGATGTAGGAAAAGCGAAATATTATGTTAGATATTTAGAAATTTCCTAACCTATATGTTTCTTTGTAAGACAATTTACTACTAGTGATATGAATATGTTTGTAGTTTTTTCATTTTATCTTGAGTGAACATCCCTTATACAAATTACTATCAGTGGGGTTCCCACTCTTCTCTTTTTAGGGTTTGAGAAATCCTTTTACTTCATCAAAGAAACAACAATGATCCAGTCACATTTCAATAAAATAAGAAAATGGTATTCTCTTAGACTATGATTGCTTGGCTATCTACTCTAATTTGTGTAGAATTGCTAATCATATTTAGAGTGAAATGTTTGTGGAAACTTGTGAATACGGTGTTGTTGTATTGTAGAATACCTTCCTTGTTAAAAGGGAGTGTTAAACAAATGTAACTATGAAAGATATTCTATTTTGTTATTATTGTTATCACCCCTTCCGTAGATGTTGTTCCTTTGATTAGGGGTGTCATTGATGTATTTGGTCATGTAAAGTATTTAGTTAAAACCTCCATTATAAGTCGGGTCAGTATTACCCACTAAAGTATTATTAAAATGTATTTTTTATTCTTCCAAGGCAATTTGACCCTGGCAGCAAGGAGAAGTCGGCCCAGTTGGGTTATTAAGCCTCTCAATTGAACAATATAAATAGGAGAGGTTCCTTCCTCATTTAGACAAGAAGAACACTCAAGCAATTGTGTGAGAGAGAGAAGAGACAATCCATCTGGAGGAGAGGAAGCAGTCTAGTGTTGTTTTGGGTCTTACACTGTACTTGGTCGAAGTCTATATAGAGGAAGTTTTGTTGGGTTTTCTTCCCCACTAGGGTTTCCAAGGATAAATCTTTGTGTTCTCTTTTGTTCTATTGTGCTTGTTATTATTTCAGAGATCCTTTTGTTTGGTATAACAACTTTTAAAATATTAACATGGAATAATCATCGAGGAATCCTCTTCAGTGGGAGAAGCATATTGAAGCTGTGGAAAGCAGGCTCACTAGTGTGGAAAAAGGGAATCCAACACCTGGCCCAAAATCAAGTCACTATGAACGAAAACTTCAACAGAAAGTTGGATAATCTAGACAAGCTCATGGAAATGCTACAGAAGTACCAATGCAATTCCTCTACTGGTTCATCCATGCATGTGGGTAAAAAGAATGCACCTGTCAAACCGAGTCTTCCTTCTCCCTCATCCCATGAGGGCGTTTAAATGTTATGGCAATCTATGATTATCTTTTATTTTTTATTTTTGACATCTTTGAGTAGCATATGGGTCATAACCCCCAGCTTGTGAGGGATCATGGAGATAATACTACTGCTGATAACATAATATAGGGTCAAGATAAGTTTAATACTCTGATACAACTGAATGGACATGTTAAGCATGCTACATACTCTTTTTTCATCTTTGAAAATATTGCTTGGAAAAAATGTATATTTATGTACATATTTTTTGTGCAACTAATATAAATACAAAATTTACAAAAAAACAACCAACAATGTTGTCAATTACAATGTAGTAATGAAGCTCTTGTTGGATACCATGTCACATGGAATCCAAAGTTTGTTGGTACACTTGGAATCTTAGTTGAAAGTGTCACAACTTAATGGCCAATAGCGACCCTATTCATTCATACATTCATATTCCAAGGAGATTCAAATTTATATATGATGCATTTTTTAACTTTAAATTGGAATTTGTCACATCAATAATCAAGCATATAAAGTACACAAGTGAGAAAACATGATTGTACATAAAAAGCATCCAATATTTTTCGTTAATCTTCATAGTATAGGATGTACATGAAGTTCAAAAACCCAAAAACTTGAAGTTATCAAGCCTCAAAGTCATATACAAAATAGTGCTATGAGGCCTCTAAATATACAAAATACATCAATATAAAAACTATGCATGATGCCATACCTTGAAATACGCATATCGATACGTGACCTCTAGAGAAGCCACTCATCGTAGAAGATGAACCTAGACATCGAGGACCCCCCACCACCTACCTCTGCATCCGATTTAGAAAGTATTCTACTTGATCCATAAGGAACCAATTGGTCAACTCCTCCAGGTTTCTCTAGAGGTTCCCAAGAGCTATACATGCTTTGTCTTCTGCTCGCCACTATGGTTTCTCTTCTGAGGGTATCCCCCCGTGTCATAGTCATATAGGTTGAACTAGGAAAATATATGTATCATAAAAATCTTTTGTTAAATATTCTCACCGAAAAAAAATATATATCGTTAAAAAGACATAAAAATTATATATCTCTTATAAAAAAAATAACATAACATCAAAAATAAAAAGAATTTACGTATTTTCCCCCATTTTGTGTTCGGAGGGAGTGGAAATTAAGGATCATTATGATAATCCATGTGCTCATATGGATTATCGTCGATGGAAATCACATATGCTCACCACCAATAAAAAAAATCATCATTAAAGGCATCAAGAAATCCTCCTCCTCCAAGCCTCCTCATCATATCCCCACACACACTCATACATGATTCTCGAGGATCACTAGGGGGAATAGTGGCACAGGGGTGCATAGCAGGGCCTCTCTCCACAGAAGAGACTAAGAGAGACCTATATCCAAACCAATTGAGTACACATTTTCTGAACCTACTCAATTGTGATTTTATATGTCTCAAATAGTTTGAGCACCAATCATATATGGTCAGTTGGATGCACTCAATGACATAGTACATGTATACTTGTGAAGCTAAATTGATAATCTTCACAATAGTTAAAATAATGGTTTTGAGGTTGAGGTCAACAATATTTTCTAGTAGTACTTGTGTTCCAGCTTTTTTATGTCGAAATTAAAATAATTATCGATGTGATATTGTATTCAAAAAGAATCCTCATGGTATTCCCTTAAGGTTAACAAAATCACCTCAACGAGATAAACCGGTAAGGTTAAAGACTCTCAATAAGGGTCCCAATATTGTACTAACATGTTGATTAGTTAGGGTTGAGCCCACATTCTTTCACATTGAAATAATTTTAACATCCCACTTTGTTGGAGTGCACCCAATGGAGCTTGATCCCACATAAAAAAATTATCAACCAACTCATGTTCTCTTTATCTCCATTAAAAAGCCATTATGAGCCTTGAAATATCAAATATTAATGAGTTAGTACTTATTAAAGTCTAAAAAAATAAAAATTCAAACACCATTTTATGTGTACACAACCTACTATTCAAACAATGTTGTAGAGGGATTTGTATATGCGGGTTTTGGTCAAAGAAGGATCTTACATTCGATACATGCATGAGTAGAACCTACGTATGCACATAACCATAGTTTGAAAGGGTATAGCTTGAAAGGGCATAACTTGCGTATACTCAAATTTTTTTTTATCAAAATTTGAAATGAAAGCATGAAAATGAAAGAGTAGGGAGTAACAAAGAATTTGGTGGTGATGGATATGGACTTTGACAATTGAAACTCCCGCAATTTGTATTTGAAGCCTTGAGGTAATTTGGTAATTTTTTGTGGAGTTAAAAGTAGTTTTTCTTAAATGGCTAATTTCTCACCTTTTAAAACTTTCTAACACAAATAATTTACTAAAATTGCCTAAAATATTTAGGATAACATTATTTTGGGAACTTTGACTAATGAAATTGCATGTAGAATCACTTTTGAATGTGTGTAGGGTAGATACTTGTGGACAACTTTTTAGGACAACATTATTGCATATGGAAATTGAGGCAGTGATGTCTCAAATTGGCATGTAGAATAGGTTCATCCCATCATTGTATGTGCACTATCAACATTTGTCACGTTATTCTCTTTAGGGTATGTGCTAATGAAATTATGACCTTAACCCTCCATAATGAAATGCCATAATTTGTGATTTAGAGCCTACAAAAACATAGGTACCCTAGATAGAACACATATTGTTCATTTGGTGCCCATGCTGAAGTTTTCTATTAGGCTTGAGTGTCCTTTTTAACATCGCCATAATTATGTGCTCAACCTGCATGATATCCTCTTCACCTTTTTTTGGCCATTCCATATAGGGGATCGAACCACTTTGTTTCAATTGTGTTGTTGCATCGCATACTTTTGCTTACGCTAATTGAGACTAGTTACCACCGTTGTTTTCCATTCATTTCTCATTTATTTTGCATTCTTGATCTATCCACTAACCTCTACACTTATTGTATCCACTCTTTGAAACCACTTTCGGAGGAGACATGCCTTATGAGCGTCCACATCTTGTACACCACTTTTATTTGCTTTATTGGCATAGGTTTCTTCCATGAGCTTGGAAACTAGTTGCATGCCATGCAACACTTGTTTCCTCCTCTATACTATGAGATTTGTTTTATTAATTTTTAGGCGCCCTAACATGAAAAAGGCAAAAAAATCAAATATTTATAAAAAAAAGAATGAAGTGAAAGAATTTTGATGTCATATGAATGTATTGAGCAACACTATTGTGTCTCCTTTGAATAAAACTCTTGTGTTGTGTCTATACTCATGAATTGGGTTGTAGTATTGGCCTTATAAGTTGAACCATGATTTGAGTCCAAAAATACTTCAGTTGGTTACTCTTCTAACCACTATGGAGTAGTCTCCATTGCCTCATTCATTGTTGACTTTATATCATTGTTCCAGCCATGGGTCCTTTAATTTATAAGGCCACATAATATATCGTGTTTTGTTCAAAATAATTTTAACTTGAGTTGTCCATTACTTAGATTGATTGACTTTGCATGTTGTCCTTCCCTATTGTCAAGTTGTTCTCAATATCATCTCATATAGTGTTCATATTGGTGCTAATGTAGAAGGTCCCCATTGACTTCTCACTAGCAGGCCACATCTTATTGACAAGGACACATTTCTTTGAAAAGATGACCTAGGTTTGATAACACCTTGTCCATGATTACATGTGGGTAGGATACCTCATGCTAAACATATGACACCTCATCATTGGTCCTTGATTGACCATTCTCCCATTATTTTCAACTACAATACCTTTATTCACATTTTGGAATTCATGTTGTACCTTGGATTCCATTTTAAATCATTGTTGGAAGTCCTCACCTCTGTCAATAAATTTTATTATTTGTTGTTATTTAGAGGGTCTATTTCATGTGTTATTCACATCAGGTGCATGCAAGAGGCACACTGGGTGGTACGTTTCTACAAAACTTTGTCCAAGACCTTTCAAAAAATAAATCATTTCTTGATATATACTTGTGTTAGTTGATGGGGGACGCCTCCCTTCCAATTGATATCTTCCCATCGATGTTATCTAATCTTGATATGGGAATGAGTTTTTGAGAATATTTAGCACCACAAGGATTGCATTCATCAATGGTGAAATTCCCTCGCTATTGATAGTGGGAATTCATCAATTACCCCTCATTGATAGATTCTACAAGTGTTCAACGACAACTCCCTTATTCACACTTTCTAGAATTGAGTTGGATTTATGTGAGAAGGAAATAAAGATAATATATAGAACTACATACATAGCTATATTGCAAGGAACACAGTGATACAATAAACTCAGATTCTATTAAATGAATGAAACATAATAGACTATAAAATAAAAGCAACTACAATGGTGGTAGCTTTATATTTGAGAAGAGATGTGGCAGTTATTCCCATTCGTCACAAGATGATTACAAAATTAGACGAATGGGACTTTTATCATAATCTTAAGGGAAAAAACCCTAAACATCCAAAACCTAACCCTAGAATATGAACTGTAAAATGGTCAGCGGGCCCCGATGTGGTTAGTTGAGGTGTCAACTTCTTGAGGGCATAAATTTTGCATATGATCTTCGTTTATGTCATTCGATAGTTCGTTGGAAATTTCTATCCAAGAAGAACACGTTTTGGATGTCTAAACTTGCCTTTGGCTAGTCACAAAAAATGTCCTTTACAATTCCAAAATTATTGGGTTCCAAAAACTGTAAAAATTGACAAACTGTAAAAAATGTTTTGAGCAACTGGAAAGAGTGGTTGGATCCCAATATTCATATGGACCAATCCGCTGACTGGAAAACCCATAAAATCTGCCAATATGGAAAATATATTTTGAACCAAAGGAATAGGTGGGTGGCCACCAATAACCATCTTGATCAATCCTCCCCACTTAAGAAGAAATGGTCTCCATTCCGTTGAGTCCCTTATCATATGGAAAACTATGTGCTAAGTTGAGCTCTAGGTGAGGCATTTGCTGAAGTGAAAAGGCTTCCTTTCGATGGAATACCAATAGGGTTGTAATTTTGTTGATGGAAGTGTTGGACCCATTTAGCAACTTTGGTTTTCTTATTATCCTTGGTCTGAACCAATGTGGATGATTTTTTTTTTAATATCTAGAGGAGAACCTTGAATGCATGGCCTTACATTGTAGAGGTATCTAAATAGGTGAAGAAACAATGACTTTGCATTCTTATGTTTTATACTAAGTAAAGGGTCCCTTTGCAGAGGTTATGGAGGTCTCTATGATTTGATTTTCACCTTCAGAGGCAATTGTGAAGAGGGGAAATTTTCTAGTGTGGGATATTATCTTATCGCATTGCTTGGTTGAGGTCAAAGAGACTGAGGTAGGTGCAACTGTATCTAGTGTTCAATAGATCTATCCTCTCAAAGTTATAATGACACTATGGTCCATGACTCATATCCAACATGATACTTCCACATATATGGTTTTTCTAAACGAACATCACAAACTTAAAGTGAGGACACATCATACAGTACCTCATCTTTAAAGGGGTTGGTGTTACATAGTAGATGACACTATTGAATGACACAATTACCTTATCCTTGGCTTATCAAACTAATGTTGTATGGATACATATTTCTTGTTGTTGATAGCTCCAATATATTGATGGCTTCTGTTGATATTGAGTTGTTTTGTTTGTCGCCATTGAAAACAAAATGTAGGGGGGTTTCCTTCACTCACATTTGTGAGTGGAAGAGACACCCATCTATCTCTGACCCTTCTAGTTCCTCTCACTGAATCTGTGTGGTCGTAATAATGACATTGGGTTCTGCTTCATTGATCCACTTCCCCTTTTCTGCTACTGTGACGTTCGACTATGAATTAGAATCAGAATCGAGATCTAATTTTGAAGCTTTGACCATGGCCACAGTGAATTTTTTGAGAGACATTTATCAGTGTTGTCCTAAGGGATTTTGTGGAACTTGCACCACTTTCCAGTGTCCTTCTTAACCTTCCCATTACCCTTTTTGGATGGATTTCCTTGAGCTTGGTTATCCTTGTGCCGTCCTTTGTTTTGTGACTCCAAGCTACCTTTGCCATGCTTCTGTTGCAATGAATTTGGAGGCACAAAATCTTGTTTATTCTTTTTCTAAAATTTATGCTCTATTTTGACAGCATACCGATAAGCGGCACCCAGTGAAGATATGTCTAGGAATTCCATATCTATCCGGATTCATTGATGTAGGCCACTACGATAATTCAGAACTAGGTGTTGCTCAAAGTATCTGATACCCATCTTTGTGCACAAGGTATGGAATTTGTTGGTGTACTACGACACTTCTTCGACCCTCTCCTAATGTAGAATGGTCCAGTTTGTGTATTATTCGTCATAGTTTCTCATAAGGTAATATTGTTCCTTAACGACATCTATAAAGTTGCCCAAGCGGGATCGACTTAAGAAAATTTAGACTCACCCATTAAGTTTTGGTCACAATAAGTCTCCCACCAATTTTTGACATGGGGGGACAATATTAAATGACATAAAGGTGATATTTTCCCTGTCAAAAAAATTCTGGACAGAGAAATACCCATATAGCAGACTCAACCATTTATCTAGGGCATCAGGATCAAACTAAACTTCAAATAAAGAAATATCAAAGTTAACTTGTACCTTGAATGGTGTGTATTTTCTAGAGTGATTTCTCGATGACCCCTCTATTATATTTGTCAACATCTATTGAAGGACTTGGGTGAAATTGTCTAACATCTCTTTCCTTTGTCTTGTGAAGGCTTTCTCAAGAAAAAACTTGATAAGATATCCTGCTCCATTTTCTCTATTTCCCTTCGACATGGGAAGTGGTTTGGGTCATTGAGGATGGTCTTTATCAAGATCAACTATTTCAAGACCCAATTGTCTATATCCCAACCTCGTTGGGGACAATATGCACAAAGAATTAACAAAAACGCATGATGCTCTGATACAACTGATACAAATTTAAGTGAGAAAAAAATGAAAGAACATATATAGAACCACATACATGGATATATTGCAAGGAACACAATGATATAGTAAACTCATATTCTATTAAATGAATGAAATATAACATATTGTAAAATAAAAGCACTAGAATTGTGGTAGATTTATTTATGAGAAGAGATGTTGTGGCTACGGTCATTCATCACAAGTTGATTTCAAAAGGAGTCCAAAGGGCCTTTTTATCATAAGCATGAGGGAAAAAAACCTAAACATAAAAAAACCTAACCCTAGGGGATGAGCCATAAAATGTTTAGTGGGACCCAAGGTGGTTACTTGAGGTGTCAACTTCTCAGGGGAATAACATTTGCATATGATCTCCATTTAGGGAATTTGGTAGCTCATTGGAATTTCTAGCTAAGAATAACATATTTTGGACATCCATACTTGTTGTCAACTATGTTTAGATTATTGCTTCGCCCAAAAAAGTTGTTTAATAACTCAAAATGACCCTAAAATATTTATGTCTGAAAAATAGTAGAAAATACCAAACTGGAAAAAATGTTTTGATCCAATGGAATAGGTGGCTAGCTCTTGATATCCATATGGATCTGTCTGCTAACCAAAGAACTTGTAAAAATGTGCAAGTTGGAAAATTTGTTTTGAGCCAGTGGAATAGGTGGGTGGCCACCAAGACCCATCTAGATCACTCCTCTCCCCTTAAGAAGCAATGATCTCCATTGTGTAGAGTCCCTTATCATATGGAAAACTATGTGCTAATTTGACTTCATAGTGAGGCATTTGTTGAAGTTCAAATGTTTCCTTTCTTTGATATCCAGTAAGACTGTAATTATCATTCATGGATGAATTAGACCCATTCAAGCATTTTGGTTTCCTTATTATCCTTGGTCTAAATTGATGTGGATGAATTCTTTCTAGAGGATCCCCTTGAATGTGTGGCCTTGCATCATAGAGGTACCCAGATAGACGAGGCAATAATTCCTTTTCATTCTTCTTTTTTCTACTGAGTAGAGGGACCTTGTGTAGAAGTTGTGGAGGTCTTTGTGATATTATGTTAACCTTTAGAGGCAATTGTGAAGAGGGGAAANTATATATATATATATATATATATATAAATATTATTGTACTACTTAATTGAGGTTAAAGAGACTAGGGTAAGTGAAACTGTCTCCGGTATCCAATAGAGCCATCCTCTCAAAGTGACAATGACACTACGAGGCATGATTCATATACAACATGGAAGTTTCACATATATGGTTTTCCTAAAAGAAAATCATAGAATTCAAGTGGGGCCACACCACACAGTACCTTATCTTTAAAAGTGTTGATGTCGTATGGTAGATGGAATTGTTGAATGACATGGATACCTTGTCCTTGGATTATCCAACCTATGGTGTATGGATGCGGGTGTGGTTTTTTTGGTAGCTCTAATCTCTTGATGACTTCTGTTGAGATTAGGATCTTTTGGATTCCATTGTCAACAACAAAATGTAGGGGGGTTCCCTTCACCCACATTTGTGAGAGAAATAGGCACTCATCTTCCTCTAACCCTTCTTGTTACTCTGGCTAAATCTATGTGGTAGTGATAGTGACACTAGGTTCTACATCAATGATATTCTTCCACTTATCAGAGACTCTTACGTTAGGGCGTGATTCAGAATTGAAACTAGAATATGATTCTGAAGATTTTATCTTGGTCATCAATGACTACTTTGAGCAACATTCATTAGTGTTGTGTCAGGGGCTTTGCAAAACTTGCACTTTCCAGTGTCCTTCTTAACCTTCCATTTACCATTCTTGGATGATTTTTATTGAGGTTGTTTGTCCTTGTGTTGTCCTTTGTTATGTGACTATGGATTGTCTTTTCCATGATTCTGTTGTGGAAAATTTGCAATCCCAAAATCCTATTTATTATTTTACTGATTTTTTTGCTTTATTTTGACAACATATCGAGAAGTGGCTCCTAGTGGAGACATGTCTAGGAATTCCATATCTATCCTGATGTAATGATGTAGGCCACTACAGTATTTTATAACTAGGTTTTGGTTGAAGTCTCTGATACCCAAATTTGTGCGCAAGTAATGAAATTTGTTGGTGTACTCTAACACCGCTTGGTCCCTCTCTTGATGCAAAATAGTCCATTTTGTGTACTAGTCATCATAGTTTCCCACAGGTTAATATTCTTCCTTAATGAAATCCATAAAAGAGGCCCATTGGAATCAAAAAATTTGGAATCATACGTTATGTTTTACTAACAATAAGTTTGCCACCAATTTTTGACATGGGGGACACCCTTAAGGAGTGTAAAGGTGATATTTTCCTGTCAGAAAAATTGTGGACAGAGAATACCCTTCCAGCAAACTCATCCATTTATCTAGGGCATCAACATTGATCTATCCTTGAAATAAAGGAATGTCAAAGTTAAATTGTACCTTGAAGGGTGTGGTTCCTCTGAAGTGACTACTTAATTATCCTTCCATTGCTATCAACATTCGTCAAAGTATTTAGGTGAAATTGTCCATCATCTCGTTCATGTGGTTTGTGAGGGATTCCTCGAGAAACAACTTGATAGGATCACTTTATTACTATTCTTTATTTTTCTCATCCATGGGAGTTTGTTTGGATGTCAAGGGAAGTCTTTCTCAATCTCAACTAGTTTAAGACCATATTGACTATATCTCAACCTCGTTAGGGACATGCAAAGAGAAATAATGAAAGAGAAGGATGCTTTGATACCACTCCTCTAGATTTATGTGAGAAAAAAAAAGGTGCATATATAGAACCACATACACATATATTTTGCAAGGAATACAATGATATAATAAACTCAAATTCTATTAAATGAATGAAACATAATAGACTATAAAATAAAAGCATCTAGAATGGTGGTAGTTTTATCTCTAGGAAGAGATGTGGAGGTTATGCTAATTTGTCTCAAGTTGATTAAAAAAAGAGGATGAAGGTCCCTTTTATCATAAGAATGAGGGGAAAAAACCTAAACATTTAAAAAACTAACCCTAGGAGAGGAATCATAAAAGGTTAGAGAGCCCCGAGGTGGTTAATTTGGTGTCAAATTATCGAGGGAATAACTTTTGCATATGATCTCTATTTAGGGAATTTGGTAGATCGTTGGAAAGGTATAGCCAAGAAGAACACATTTTGGATGTCCATGGATGCCTCTACCTATGCATGGATTGTTTTGTCACAAAAAAATGTCATCTAAGGCCTCAAAACAACCCCATAAGTTTTAGTTCCAAAAAACTTTAAAAATTGCCAAGCTAGAAAAACTATTTTGAGCTAGTGGAATATGTGGATGGCTCCTGATATCGATCTAGACCAATCTGCCAACCCAAAACCCAAAAAAACTACCAATATATAAAATATATTTTGAGCTAGTGGAATAGGTGGGTGGCCACTGATACCCATCTAGATCAAGGGTGTACTAAATACCTTGGATCCCATTATCATCATCATTGGGTTTCCTCATGTTTGTTAACAGTATACATTAATGATCTGTAATAAAAAAAATGTTCCCTATGTTGGAATTCAAGTCATTTATTCACATGGTAATAACACATACATATCGACTCTCTAGGATGGAATACCTTGGGCTCTAGTATAATCCTTATATTTGTTATTGTTTGAGTTTATCAAGACTATACAATACTTTGTATAACATCTGTATTACATGAATAACTAGTTTACACGTAGTTCGAACTGTTCTCCTATCATATATTGAGAAATAGATATGTTGTGTATATGTTTGTGGACATGATCTATGTGCAACATAGATCCACTGTGTATCTTTTTTTATCCATGATTCAATAGTTTATATATATTTCATGGATCCTATTGCAATATGAGGGATTACATGTGGTTACTAGTAGTGCACAATAAATATATAAGCATAGATGGAATCATATACACATAACAAGAGTAAGCAAGAAGTAATGGTCACACAAGTAACAAGTCTTTATATTATATCACGGAACCATATTTTACAATGGAGGACAGTATTGTATATTCCTTATCTCACCAACACACACACACACACACATGATGTACAATTAGTTAGACCAGCATAGATCCAAATCCTAGGCTCTATCAAGCGCCGAGAGGGATCAAATCTCTCGACGTGAAAACCTCTTCTTAAGTATTGCACTCAAGGAGCTATCAGCTTTGGTGTGTCCTATATATAGCCATTGATTTGATTCAAACTAAAAGACTCATCTTTTTATTTAAGGTCGAAATATAATATTTGTATTATTAATATTTAATATTATTTATGGCCGACATATGATATTTTTTATTAGTTTTTATTTTGTTAAGAACGAACATTACAAAATCTCCCCGAAACATGGTTTTAAAACCATGTGCAAGGCCCTCATAAAACCATGGGCTGTTTAGGAGGCCTTGCACATGGTCTTAAAACCATTTGCAAGGCCCTCCTAAAACATGTACAAATAAACCATGGGTTGTTTAGGAGGTCTTGCACAAGGTTTTAAAACTATTTTCAAGGCCCTCCTAAACCATGTACAATAAAGCCATGGGTTGTTTAGGAGGCCTTGCACATGGTTTTAAAACCATGTGCAAGGCCAACATTTTTTTTACGGATAATTCAATTTTTATTTATTATTATTTTGTTAGGCAGGAACATTACAATATCTCCCCCATATTGTGTTCTTTTTCCGACCGACATTTTTTTGGCAGATAATTAAACTTTTATTTTTTTTATTGTTTTGTTTGGTAGGAACATTACAACATCTCCCTCATGTTAGGTTGTTTTTGTGGTCGACATTTATTTTGGCAGATAATTAAAATTTTTATTTTTTATTATTTTGTTAGTAACAAATGTTACAACATCTCTCCCATACTTGGAAATACTATTTTTGGCCGACATAATATCGACAAACGTTACAAGATCTCCCTCATGACTAATGTTACAATAACTCCCTCATACTGGGTTGCAGAGTGCTTCTCGACACAACAATTATATGTATTTAACAACTTAATAGTCAACTTAATCAACTCGACTAGAATATGATGACCAAAAGGGTGGTCAGTCAGAGGACTTAGTCAACTCGTCGACTAGAATCCTCCAATATCTCCCCCACCCCAAAAATATTCTGTCTTGAAGAGACCATGGAATGTGAAAAATCAAAATTACAATTTTTTTTTTGTAAATTATGGTTGCTAAAAATTAGAATCCATCCATAGAGGGGTGCCTTCAACACATGCTTCGACTATGGGAGGATTAGAGAGGGTTAGGAATTGTTGAAATTATTCCCTATCGACTAATAGTGTTTTTATGTTTGTACTGATTGTGGTCAATTCTGATAGGAATAGGAGTATTTGCAGAATAAGCATGTTCTTTATCCATTGTCGTTCAAGGATGAGGGTTTGTCTTGAATTTTTGTAGAGTTCATCATCAAGTATATTCCGCTAACCAGTCATCTAGCTTGTCCATGTGTATATTTAGCCTCGTGCAACCACTGATGCTCCTTATTTTGTTGGTTGATAACTCTCTCTTATTCCATTACAATTTGTTCATCCAAACTTTTGTTGACTTCAAGGCATGTCATGGTCTTTTAGTATGTATAGGTCGACAATGGTGGGTTGGGTATTCTACAAATTTTTGTAAACATGATTGTAGTATGTATACCAATTATCTAGTATAATGGTATTCTTTGTGGTGAAAGCTTCATTTACTAAAGCTTCTTGTCTTGCTATAAAAACATTCTATATTGGTTTGTAATTTGTAGGCTTGTCACATATTATTACTGCTACTTTTGCTGGTTGGTGACATGATAAAAATAGGTGAGCATTGTGCCAACGAGAATCTGAATATTGTCAATGTGTCGATCTATATGTAGTCCTACTAGAGGACTAGTCACCCATTCAGTTTCCTCTTTGCATTATCTCCACGCATCTTCCTCTGTGATCTTCAAGGATTTTAGTTTCTTGGCGACATCATTCCACCATTTGTTCCATTCTTTGTTGATAATTTTTATAAATTCCTCTATTTCTTCATTTGAAGCCTTTGCTAGTGTAAATACTCCGATGGTTGTTGCCCTCCCAACTGTCTATTGAAGTTGTATTATAATGGTAGATCCTAACTTGTCCTTCTTATTTTTTCCTTTATCTACTTTCTTTTTTGCATGAGGTTTTCCTGCTTCACTGGGCAGATTTACTTGTTATATTGCTATGTTATATGGTATTATGGTGGATATTGTTGCAATGGTCGATGGAATGGATAGAGGAATAGTCAGTGGTATTGTTGTTGAAGTGGTTGATGGAGTAAAGATCATAATGGTTGATGTGATGATCGAGAGGGAGGTTGATGGAATGGAAACTTGAGGTGTTAAGGTGATGGTCAAGATGAGGTTGACATGAAAGTCGGTAAGTGGTCGTCAAGAGAGATAGAGGGATAGTCAATGAAGTGTTATATTTTTATCATTCAAGCTAGCATTATCTTAGGATCTTATCTAAGAGAATAACATGCACAGCAATAAACACAAGAGACAAGAGAGATAAAGAATTTTCCTCAAGGAAAACATAAAGGACAAAACCTTGCAACTTCCTTAGAGATATAATGAGCACCAATGGAAGCAGTAAAACCTGAAAACATAAACATGATCTCCAACAAATTGTTCTCTCTCTCTCACTTGAGATAGCTTCTCCTCTCTCACTCAGACGCCCTAGTGAGTGAGTGTGTGTGTGATAAATAGAGAGGCTCACTCTCTAATTATATTCTTTCGTTCACTTGATGTCCACTTCAACATGTCAGCCCCACTTAACAATTACTTACTAGGGCCGACATCTCTAGGAGAGTCTAATAACCCTAGTGCCCCACAAATGTGGGGACTTTGCCCTCCGATCAGCAACGAGGGTTAACCTTGACACAATTGTGGGGACTATTGCCCCAACTTACAATGGAGGGTTAACCTTAATTACTTTACATGACTTGTTTACATTATTGAATCTCCCAATCAAAACATCGGGGCATGACAAGACTCAATTACATTATAGATACTTCCCGGAATAAACATCGGGGTACAATACATAAGATATACACATGAATACATTATGAAGTTACAAATACATCAACACTCCCTCTTAACTAGGAAGGTATTCTCTCGACATAATTGATTAGCACAAGTCTTCTTCTCTGTATCATTTGGATCATCATCAAGTCATCTTAATCAAGTCTGGATCATCAATGGATATGGATCATCATTGGATCTGGATCATCACTGGATTGTCATCATCATCACTGCTTCCACTATCTCAATCAAATGGTGCTATCTCTTCATTCTTCTCGTCACAGGAAGTTCTACAGAGCCAACCCTTTTTCATGCTGGTTGTAGGCTTAGCCTCCATGTAGGTATTCTTCAGCACTTATATCTGACCCTAAGTCAGAATGTCCCACCCAACACTTACATCTAACCATGAGAGGAACACATCCAACACCATGTTAGAAAGTCCCAACACTCACATCGGATCATGGGAGGAACACAACCAAGAACCATACCGGAAAGGCTCATCACTCACATCCGATCATGGGAGGAACACATCCAAGAACCATATCAGAAAGGCTCAGCACTTATATCTGACCATGATAGGAAAATTTATTCACACGTCATGATAGGAAACTTTATTCACACATCATGATAGGAAATTTTTATTCACACATCATCTCAAAAAGGCTCTGCACTTATATCTAACCACGATAGGAAACTTTATTCACACATCATGATAGGAAAATTTATTCACACATCATGATAGGAAACTTTTATTCACACATCATGTCATAAAGGCTCTCAACCCCATGCTGAGTGTCAGTCCCAGACTGAACAAATTCTTGCTAACTCACCAGGTTCCTCCATTCTCCCAGAGAATGGCATTTAGCACTTATATCTGATCATGTAGGAACCAATCCTGCTGTTACATCAGAATGGCCCGCAGCTCTATGCTGAGTATTCTTGGTAACTGACCAGGTGCCTCCATTTAGAGAATGACATTCAACGCTTATATCTGATCATGTAGAAACCAATCCTATAGTCACATCAGAATGGCTCAACACTCATATCTAACATGGAAGGAACCAATCCTCTCACCATGACATAATGGTTTAGCCCTTACATCTGACCATGGAAGGAACCAATCCTCTCACCATGTCAGAATGGCTCATAGACTCATCACTTCCCCTTGGAGGTAACCTCAATATGGAGAACACCAATCTCCCTGAAGTATTCAAACTTCACTCTGGCCAATGTCTTAGTCAACACATCAACTATCTGTTCGTCCGTCGTAATATACTGGAGCTTCACTGCTCCTCTCTACACCATATCCCTGATATAGTGATAGTTGATCTCAATATGCTTCGACTTGTTATGGAACATCGGGTTCTCTGACAACTTCACACAACTCTAGTTGTTGCAATATATACAAGTAGCATCCAACTAAAGATCAAATAAATCAGACAATAGCTTCCTCAGCCATACTTCCTCGCAACTAGATGAATAAGCCGCGACATACTCTGCTTCAGCTGTACTCAGTGCCACACAAGACTGTTTCTTGCTAAACCAAGAGATCACTCCTGATCCCATACTGAAGCAACACCCTGAAGTTCTCTTCCTATCTATGGCACTGCCTACCCAATCCGAATCAACATAACCCTCCAGGTTAATCTTCTGATTCACCTTATACTTGAGCCCATAATCAACTGTATCCCTTAGGTACCTCAGAATATGCTTTGTAGCAATCAAGTGAACATGTCTCGGATTTGTTAGGAACTGGCTCAAGGTGTTCACAGCAAAGAAAATATCTGGTCTCGTATTCGTCAGGGACATCAAGGACGCAATCATCTGACGATACATCATGGCATCGACCGACTCTGATGAAGCATCAATCAATAGCTTCATGTTCGATGCCATAGGTGTGGTCATGGCCTTGCAGTCCATCATACCTTGTCCCAGGGAGATTCCATCCGCATTCTGCCACACCTCCATGCCTAAAAATTAGTGCATCATATCCAAGTCCTTCATCTCGAACTTGGCAGCAAGTCTCCTTCTTGCAACTTTAATGAGTTCCCCTTTTTTGTCAGGAACAAGTCATCAACATATAACAGGAGCATCACTGGTCTTCCACCTTCAACCTTGAAGAAATGGTTGGAATCTGCTTTACTCTTAGTAATTCCTAGCGTCATAAGTAATCTGTCGATCTTGTCGTACCATGTCAAACCTCAGGATCTTCTGTAGTCACTCCCTCTGAAGCGAAGCATCATTCTCCCTCTGTATTTCATACTCTATGCACTGAAAATTCTGTACCAGAGTGACAAGTGGCTTCCTCTCCTACTAATATTCTATGTATCCATCTAGGGTCATTGGATACCAAGATCCTGTATCTTGAAAATGTTCTTATCACACCCATCTGTGAGCTTTTCATCCTCTATAGGCTTTCATCTTCAACCTTGTAGCAAAGGTTAAGATCTTCATCAAGCTTATCATGTATCTGTTATCCCATGGGTGTCTTATGAGCTCGTACAAGGCCTTCTTTCATTTGCACACATGATTCTTCCTGTCACGTGTCTCAACTCCCACTAGATGCAAATGTATCTTCATAGTCTATGCCTTATTTTCGTGAGAATCCTCATGCTATGAATCTTGCCTTATATCCCACGATGTTTCCATCTACTGCATGATGGAACTACGAACTTCCCTTCATGTATCAATATTGCATCCTAGACATCATTCTTCTTGAATTGGTCTTCCCTTTCTTCTTGGTTACTTCTTCATGGCTAGAAGGTTCTTAATCAATGATGTCGTTGCATTCGTCATATTATTCTTCATCTTGAACTGTCGCCACTTGTTCTTCGGAACAAGTCTCATCCTTCTTTGCTTCTAGGCGATTTTACGCGAACTTTCCTACAAGTCAAATGCATTAGTTGTATGGTTAGAAACATTTCATAAGGTATATTCATAATGAAAATTTATTTTGCATCAAGATATATGATTATGCAACTATTTTAGCCAATACAACATTCATCCATATCTCACAGAAAATTTCTAGATGCCTTCCATCTCTACCAGGACAACATTGAGATTGTGCACTAATCCAATATGTCAGCAAAGAGGTTTCATTCTAGATAAATAGCAATGGAGAGTTTTATAGCACCATGAGCTACTTACCCATCATATGCATATTAGTAGTATACTGTCATTAATGCAAACATTCTATCATGCATAATACAACAATTGAATATAAACAAATGCATAACAAAAAACAATATCATGAAATGACAATTGAATACTTATCTTTATTTGTTTCGTGGATAGACTCCTTCTTGAGCCTTCAGCTTCATCATCTTCTTTATTCTTAATAGCATCATTTCTTATCCAAATGCTAATATGGATAAAAGGTTCTTCAAGAGTTAAGTTCTTCATATTCCTCATCGCTTGAGGGATATTCTTTGGATGGTGAGAGCTTGATCTTCAGTTTCTCCCATCTTCTCTTCTCTTATTATGAGTCAAGCTTCTTCTTCTTCCTAGAGTCTACTGAAAGTAATCACTTCCTTTTGGCACACATTCCTCGCATGAATGAATCCCATCATCCTAGGATGCCATTCAAGGTGGCTATCACCACTTCTGCATTCTCCACTTCTTCTTCTACTACTACAAGTCGTTCTTTGATTTGAGAGACCCTCATAAAGTATGACTGTATGGTCTCTGCATTCTGGATCTTCACATTCTTCAATTGTTTTCTCAAATTCATATTCCGATTTATGTTCTTCCCTTCAAATATCTTGGTCAAGGAATCAAACATCTCTTTCGGTGTCTTTAGGGAATACACTTGTGGTACAAGTTGATTCGTGATTGAATCAACAATGATCTTTTGGTGTAAGGATTTTAGCCTTATCTCCCTCTGGAACTGGAACCTTTCTACTTATGTAGGTGTCCAATTCATTTTATTTAGAGAGATCATATACTTCCATGATTGGAAGTTTTCAACTTCACCAACATTATCATCAAGCTGATGTGATAGATCACTTTTAAATGAGAACCTCAAAGTAAAAATAGCAAAATATTAGATCTTACCGATTTGAGGTGTCTGTCCTTGTTTCAGAGCTGGCTGATCTAGGGTTTGTCAGAGAAACCCTAATTTTCAAAACTTGGAATCTTTCAGATCTGATTGGCTAAAAGATATACCTCTTCAAGGTGAGCTGTCCAATGTACTCCTTTTATGAAAACAGTGGAGAGAAGCTCCCGGAACAGAAATCCCTAGTTTTAAATTTCTTCTACAGAAATTCCTGATACTGTTTCTGCGGTATCTCTGAAGTTACTTCTCCTCTATGTCTGAAACTTCGCACTATAGTAGCCTTACCTGTCCCTGTTCCAACACCATAGGTTTCATCAGAATTGGTTTCACCAATTGGGACTTATGAGTGTTTTCCCAAGGTGACATGTTTCAGGACTGTTCAGCATAGCGAAATTGTACGGACTGACACATGTCACTGTTTCATCTTCTGGGTCTGAAAATTGACCACAAAAATTACCTTCCGTGCTCTCTCTGGAACATCTTCATAAATTTCATTTGGACATTCGCAGCCCGAGATATATCAATTATCCCCAGGTGTCCTGTTTGGAGATGAATCATGGGAGAGGCTGGAACCCTAACTTGGAGGAATCATATCTCCTAGAATATAGTGAATATGATGCTGAAACTTGGAAACAATGTACATTAGGATTTTATCTTCGACCTATGAAATTTTTGGCCCTTGAGACTTATGCAATCCCAAGATATAGAGAATGTACCAAAACTTATCAGTTTTAGTATTTAGGGTTTTTCCAGCCCAGGGTCAAACTAGGGTTTGACTTTCCCGAAGTTTCACCCAACCAAAAATCTTGACCTAGATCTCTAAACTTCGATTTTGGTGAGGAGAGAAATCCTATGTCGGGATCACTAAAAAATTCCTCTTCTGTAAGAAGCCTTAATTTCCCACACCAAAAACTGAAAATGTCCGGAATCGAATTCTGCTTCGACAGAAAGATGCGCCCTTCAATGGAGAGTTATCCTAGCATACTTTTGTTGATGGATTGTGGAGAGAGACCCAAAAAGTAAGAAGCCCTAGATTCTGCAACTGCACAATGTCTTCTTCTTAGGTTAGCTTTGATACCATGTCAGATTTTTATCATTCAAGCTAGAATTATCTTAGGATCTTATCTGAGAGAATAACATGCACAGTAATAAACACAAGAGACAAGAGACACAAAGAATTTTCCTCGGGGAAACCATGAAGGAGAAAACCCTGCAACTTCCTCAGAGATAGAATGAGCACCAATGGTAGTAGTAAAACCCGAAAACATAAAGATGATCTCCAACAACTTGTTCTCTCTCTCTCTCTCACTTGAGAGAGCTTCTCCTCTCTCACTCATACGCCCCAGTGAATGAGTGTGTGTGTGATAAATAGAGAGGCTCACTCTCTATTTATATTCTTTCGTTGACTTGATGTCCACTTCAACATGTCGGCCCCACTNAGTCTAATAACCCTAGTGCCCCACAACTATGGGGACTTTGCCCTCCGATCAACAAGGAGGGTTAACCTTGACACAATTGTGGGGACTATTGCCCCAACTTACATTGGAGGGTTAACCTCAATGACTTTACATGACTTGTTTACATTATTGAATCTCCCTATCGGGACATCGGGGCACGGCATGACTCAATTACATTATAGATACTTCTTGGAATAAACATCGGGGTACAATACATAAGATATACACGTGAATACACCAGGGATAATTTTAGGGGCGAAATTTATCCCATGGGCTATTTTTAGGGGTTTTTCTCCAAAAACATATTCACCATTTTGCATTTTTTGAAGCCCTGTTTCGCCCAATTTTGATGGGGTAAACTTTTTCACCCTAAAAATTGCCAAATTATTATATAAATGATATAAAATCCTTGGAAATTAAAATATTTTTTGAAAATATCACCAAACATTTTATAGTTGGCGTTTTAGAAATTGGTAAGATTCGCCAACATTTATACACTTTTAATTAAGTATGGTTCCTTAAAATCATCCCTGGAATACATTCCGAAGTTACAAATACATCAACATGAAGTAATCATAGGATCTATGGATGATATATTAGGGAGAATGGTTAATGTGGTGGGTGATATACTAGTCGAAGGGATGGATAATGGGTTGTTTTATGTATCATATGAAGAGATTCATGATAGCATCGTAGTCACGATTGTTTTTGTGGTTATAATGATTAGTGAATTGGCTGAAGAGATAATAAGTAGATAATAAAGTGGTTGAATTGACAATGTAGTAGATAATAAAGTGGTAAGAAGGGAGGTTGAAGCACTTGATGATGAAGTTGTTGGTTTGATAATTGATTGGATGGGGGGAAGCTGGAATGGATTCTTTGATGGAGAAGGTCTTGGGTCCTAAGGTGGAGGTAAAATAGATAATTGCATAGGTGATAATTCTACTCCTGGGAGAACAAGATATATTGTGATAAGTTGTTGTAGTTGCGAGAATACACTAGAAAATGACTCCAAATAATGTCCTAGTAAGTTTTCAAGAAGTTAATTTACAAAGTAATGGTGGTGGGTGGAAATGGTTGTTGCGGAGGAATGAGTTTCTTCTTTGAGTCAGGATAGAAAGGGCGGTGATGATTCTTTAGTCAAATCTATTTGTTGTTCTAAAGAGGGCTTATGATTAATTCAATTATTTGAATGGATAGGTCGGATACATAGTGGAGATGTTTTTACCTTTTTGGTATGGGATGTCCCTTGCTCTTGGGAAAATGTCTTCTCTATTAGTTTCTCTATTGTGACTTTATTCTGGGCAGATTCAATTATTATGGCCTTGGATTTTTCACTTGCATCAATGATTCCTTATTCAACCAATGAGGCCAACAAAAATTCCTTTTATTATACTTTTTTGAGGTGATATGCCTTTTATATTCTACTGGTAGGTTAGGATTTATTCGATGACATGGATGATTTTTTCTTTCAATATGGGCTTGTTGAAATTGGCTCGACCCCTTTTTGTATGACAAGGCCCAAGTCCTCAGTATATTGGCCATATGACTCATCGATTGGCTCATTATTCTGATTAGGAGACATAACAATTGCTAAATTTTGTTCAAAAGTTGTCTTCTGGTGCAAATGTGTTAATATACAATGAAGTTTCATGTTGGTCTTCTATTTCACCATTTGTAAGCGACAAGAGCAGCTCTGTTTGCATGCTCATGACCAATGTTGGTACAAGGATGCTTGTATTTGATTGCTTGGTTAAATTACTGAATAATTCATTGACCTCTGGATAGTAGTCCAACTCCTTTGGTTCTCTTCCCAATCCATGCATATACCACACCTTGGCGTGGTTGAGATCAATTTATATGTAAGCAGTCATCGATAAGCTGCATCATACTGTATATGGTACTCTCCATCTATCACACCTACTCTTGAGTATCTTGAACTAGTTTTCAAGTAATATCTTGGGCTTAATTGACCCGACTGGAGCACCTCTTGGGGACAAGAATTGAAAGTTGTTCATTCATGGGGACATTGCATTGGTGAATGTAGCCTCCCTAAGTGGAAGTATTTTCATCATTGCAATATATATGAGCAATGACAAAAACAAGATTGATTTCCCAATTTCTTGGCATTTTTTTATAATTTTTTTACTATGTTGGTGATGTGGTCAGACTAGTTTAAGATCTTCCCTTCATATGTAATTTGTTTAATTGCTTCCACCATTTCATGTTTTATGTGGAGGTCGACTAGACCTGATGAGGAAGAGGAAGTTATCATTGACATTTACTTGTTTACATGGAATATCACTTTGTTGATGTTTATCCCTTTCAAATTATTTCAATCCCAGGTTCCTTTGAATTCCTTGATTAGCTCCAACGACCTAGTCAAGATATGCACCAGCTCTCCTTTCTTTGGTAGGCCGGTGAGTGGCTAATAAATTATTCGGTGATATCTATTGGATAATATTGCTAAACCATTTCGGCATGATATTTAATTACTATGAATTTTGCAGCCAACTGCTTGAGGTTTATGTGGTTTTCTATATGAGGGGTGTCAAGGTAATGACATGTTATATCCTCAATTTTGACTTGGAATGTATTTAATAAAAAATATGTAAATGAGGTAAACATGCTAGTATGGATTCCTAGTGTGGAGTTCAAGGCCAAGGACCAATTAGTGAATGTCTAGGCATGTGTGATGTAAATATTTTTATTTGGACCACATGGTTGGATTATCATTCCAAATCGAATATATGTAAATATTATGTTTGAAAAAAATAAAAAGGTCCAAGATGGTTGTGTAAAGAGAACTAGAGGGGCTGTGATTCCATTAGAGGGGAAGAAGAAAGGGGGATTGTTGGAAACTAAATCATTTTCTACCAAGTTTTAACCTTAGAACTCATCTAGTTGTTGCCATGTGATTTAAACGATCCAATCAATTCATCTTGACTATTGAATCTTGATCATTAAATACATGTGTGAGGTTGGTCGGAAAATTCACTTCATGTAGTTATTGAAGCATGAGGTTGAATGCACTTTTTTGACAGTTATGTCAGTTGTCAGGAGTCTTTTTCTTATATAGTTAGAATCTATGTCAATTGTCTTTTCACCATCATCTCGTATCCCTTGGAGTCAAAACTCATCCTATCATTCTCTCATGCATATTTTTACACCACATAGAGCTTCCTATGGTTGTTCATGAGCATTACCAAACTGTGTATAAACTATAAATTTGGATTTAGAGAAAGAGTTGTAGATTTGAAGGGAAAATAGATGGTTGTAGGTAAGCATAGAGGTTGGTCAAGTTAGGAACCCTTAATGATTGATTTTTTATACTCATAGATATTATAGAAGCCATAATTTATGATACATGAGGTTGTCCAACAACATACAACATATTGGACTCTTACTACACACACTGGTAAGCACTCTAAGGGTTGGATTTACTAAGGGAATTGTGGATCAATGAATGGGAATTCCTTCATTATGTTGTGTGGGGCAGTTGGAGGGGGTGCCATGGCTGCAATGGATAATTGAGATATATGTAGATATATGGATGAGCATTTGACTAAGAATAGAGAACATAACATGTTGTGGGATGAGAGATAGAATCATATATAGGTGTTTCCTTCTCCGTAGCGGCCTCATAGTCCAGCTTGGAGGTGGCCTTTGAGAAAAAAGAGTATATGTTGGACAGAGTGGCTATGACTAGGTGAAAAATTGCTCTTACATAGGCAATTGCTTGGATCTTATTTGTTTAAAGATAAGTATTATTTTGTATTTTAATATGCAATGTTTTATTTGATGCATGCAATGATTATTTTGGTATATGCATGTTATATGTGTGTGCATATATGATTTATTTTCATAGTGTATTTTTATTGTGCATCTGCACACATATTTTAGTTGTTATGAATTTGTAATATGACCATGGGGGGGGATTTAGAATCACATAGTTAGTTAATGTCCCCTCCTGTTGGTCGTATTTATGGATGGGAACATTGCGTGACGGACCTTTTCCATAGATAGCATGTAGGAATCCTCAATCCATTTGTTGTCTCTAACTCTCCATTCCTTGAATTCCAACCACTATTTTCCCCAATTATATTCTTCCACCTTTTTTTTCTTCATCTAGCTTAGGCGGGCTTGTATGGGTGTCATAGACATTTCTTCTTATTGAATCTTAATTCTCTCTTTCGTGGATTTGTTTGATCATACGATCAACTCTCTTTGGTGCCATTGTTATCAACTATCTTTTATGGAATCTAGACGTTTGGTTGCAAGAAGGTTCTATTAGGGATTGATTTTAGTCGCTCTAATTCATAACAAAAACTTTGCAACAATCTTCAAATGCTGGTGAATTTATAGGAACAAGAATTGGTGAGTAGTTATTGCGAGTAGGTGAGCATAGTCACTATGGTTATCATGGAGGTCGAATACTTTGCACATTGTTATCATATTTTTGTACTGTTCACTAAATGAGATCTAATATAAGATGGAAAAGATATAGAGCCATTAAGAACGTAATATCTGAGAAATCCTATCCCCCAAAGATGTTATTGGTTATCACTTTGGATAGTTTTTCTCTCTCTTTACGCTTCGTAGTGCACTTGAGGTGACATAAAGTAGCCACGAGAGGTGTCCCAAGTCGATCTCGGATGTCGAACCCCTTTTAGGCTAAAGGGTACTTGCACAAATTATGGAAATTGGAGAACAAAAAGTGCCCTAAGGGATTTCTTACTATATTCAAATGAAAATACTAGTGAGTTATGTTTAAGTGGATCATCTTAGGGTTTATCTATTTGATTTAGATTCAATCTAATTCAAGTAATTCTCAATAGAAAATTAGCTTAGAAAAAAGTAGGAAGATAGTGGTAGGGTACATTATTCCAAATAACCATCCTTGGGTAAATGGTCAAAATACTAAGATAAATCAAACACAACATATGGAATAAGTTTTAAGAAAACCCTAGTCACAATATTTTCTTTCTATGTAGCAAATATCACACATTCAACACTCAACAAGCAAGATGTCATGCATGCCAAGAAAAATGAGCAGAAAAATCACCTAGGGCAAATAGGGTATAGACTAGTTCCTTGCTTCCCAAGTTAATGGAGTTCTAAAATATGACACCTATGCTATATATTTGCTCCAAAATGCGCTAATAAAAATACCCAAGTGGTCAAATGCCCAAGCATGCGATGTCAATTTTTTTTTTAAATATTTGATTTTGATTTCATATGTGACAAATGGTTTTCAAGGATTTCATCAAAATGATTTTGGTACTTACCTTGAGTAAGAGAGATGGATATAGTTTTCGACCTTTCCTAACATTCCCAAATAGATCTTCTCTTCTTCTCCAACTAAGTCATTATTGTAGATCCAGTGAAATCCAACTTGCAAAACCACAAGAAAATTGATTAGAGAGGCAAATAACATTGACTAAAAATAATCTTGTTACTTTGAAAATGGAAATGAAAAGCATGGAAACAAGAATAATATAGAAATAGATCAATGACAATAACAAACATATCTCATTCATAGATGAATCCCCCTGTCAAAGAGAAAGTTTCCCAAATGACCAAGTCATCCAGCCAAGTCACATTAGGAGAAATTTCCCTCCTTTCCTTGCAAATTAAAATCACCACCAAAAACTTCTAGGGGAAGAGAAGTTCTATCTAGCGGTATAAGAGGCTCAATATGACATAAAACTGATCCATCATCCCAATCACAAGAGAAATGAACCACAAAATGTTTTTGATATTATTTTCTTCAAAAACCAATAAACCATTTAAAAATGAGGGGCTTACTCACTTTTATAACTAAGAGAGGATCCAAATTCCTAACTGATCCTTATGTCTACAATTGAGATTAAAACATACACCAAATAGATTGATGGTGGACATTAAATCTCATTTTTAAATTTTTTACAAGCTAGAAATGATCAAACCTAGGTGAGGGGGGCGAATTACCTCCTAATACCAGGATAAAATTAATTATACACATGTGAGATACATCAAACGTGGTCTTAGAGGGATAAATTAACCCCTAGGAAATCAATAACCACTTTTAGATAAATGTCTAGCTTAAGATACAACTCACCAAAAGAGAAAGTCGCCCTTCTAGGGGGAAATGAAGCATGTGACATGACAACATAGGAAAGTGTTAGGAGAAGTGATACAAAATCATCTAGTAGTTCATAATAAAATAACCCAAGAAATGTTTTTCCATTAATTAGTCCCAAGACATACATCTCAAATCTTCGTCATCTTTTAATTTTTAATCAATTAGTTGGACGCCATAATAAATCTTCAATTTTCCCAAATATGGATCTTTCCTTTCTTGAAATGTCGATATGATACCATATATGGATTAGGAGACATAAAAAACACTAGGATCCACTACCCATTCCCCCCCAACCAATCTAATATGATATCTATGAAGCTATCTCCAAATATTTTAATAAAAAACATGCTTAATTATTTCCATAGCCATTAAAAAATGATAAATTAATCCTTTTTCTTCAAAAATTGATGCTCGTAGGTGTCCAATTAACCTCCAAGGAAAATTATATGAACACTGACGACCTGTAGTGGGGTCTCGTTGCTGGCTTTACCCATTAACAAGTCAAACCAAGGTTTGACCAAGTTAAAGAGGCAAAATATGGTCCAAAATACAACTAAAGATCAATATAAGTGCATAATCGAGACTGATGCTTGCAAGAGGTGTTATTGTTCTCATCGTGATCAATATTGGTAAATGGATAAGGGTTAATTTATGCCATATGAGTGGTGATCAATAAAACAAAAACATAATAAAGACAATAACGTAATACGACACAAGGCAAAAACAACAATTCTACATACATACCCTTATTCACATTAATTGGAATGTAACCTATAGATAAATCCTCCCTCTCTTGCATGAAATATAATAAGTAATAGTCTTAGGTTTTGGTCAAATTTAAGTTGAGTATAGGATAGACATGATTTACCTTTGGAGAGAAGTGATTTTAGGGGCCTTTGTGACATTTGTTTGAATGACAAACACTAGGGAAGAACAATGTCTCAGAAATGGATGAAGTGCTTGTAAGGCACCCTTTCAACTCTAGAAAGCCCCCCTTTATTTTACAATTTCATTTTCATTTTTTTTCATTTTTTTCTTCTTCATTTTTCACTTTTTTCAATTCTTTGGATTATTCATTGAAGCACACTTTGCATTTTGCATTTCTTTAGTTAGCTAGACTCCAAAGATACACGCCCTAGATAGCCTTCTGGGCCCTGGTTCTGGAACGATATTAGCTATGATGCCAACGAGTCTCCATATACCTAACAGAGTTTCCATAGTATATCCCTTTTACATTAAATTAGGCATAACATCATACAAAGTTTGAATTCCTATTCCCTTGGCCAGTATCTAGTTTCAAATATGGGAGTACTCAGTTTCGAGTCCAGGGGATACACTTCCAGTGTCACAAGCCTACCTAAATGCACTCGATCATCTTGGGTGCAAGATTAAAAATATCAACACACATATATATATATATATATAGAACCACACACTACAGAGCTGGGACACTATGGTAAAATATGGAGGTCATCCAATCAAAGAGGTCATGGAGGGGAAGGTCCTGAGGTTGATCAGTCAAGTCCAAGTCAAGGGATATCATAACAAATGGATAATATGGATAATATGGGGAAGGATAAGCATGGACCCAAGAGCGAGGGAACTAATCTATACATTACATAGAATTATACAAAAATAAATCATGTATATTAAACTATAGATAATGCACCTATATCACTCCAAATATAAGTATTACGCGCAATCAACCAAAAAGCACATCATGATCACCAATGTACTGCAATGTCTAACATATTTGGAATACCAATAAACACTGCTAAATCCATAAGATACCTATGTCATATACCTTCTCTGAGTTGCAGCTACAAACTGAAATCCACTTATGTTGACATTGTTATATATGAATGTCAGTGAAAGATAAGATCCAACTATAATTCTATGCTCAAATGAACCAAGGATCAAAATGTATGATAAGGGAGGTCATGAAGAGGGATCAAAGTGACTAAGGTGGCCTCTATACTACTCTACCCCTGCAATAATCCAGCTACAAATATGCTGATATAGATCATCCAACATTGATATCCTATAATGAATATTGCCTCAAGTGTAAGGACTAGGCTCATGATTTTCATATGGTCTGTAAAAATGATTAGTAGCTCCCAGCTACTAAAGCTACTAAAAATGTGATAACACATGCTTGAAGAAACTTGTTTTGGAAGTTTAGCTCATGATCTTGGCACCCTTTGGATGGTCGATTACGTCAGCAGTTAAGTTTTGAATTGTACCTGTGCATGATTATCTTCCTAGTTGGATGGTTCGTTCATTGTTTTCTTGGTTATGGTATGTTTCCAATCGTATTTTATATGACATTTGGTCAAGTTAGTTAATGAACCGATGATTTTTTCCATCCTTTGTTTTGTATGAGGGACATGTTAACCACTTTTGGGTCAATGTGCACTCATTCTCCGCAGATGGGATTTCTCCACCCAATCAATTGTCATCGTGGTGAAGTTATTTCTCCTGCTAGGGTCCATGTATCAGTTCCTTTATATATTTGTTCTATTATAAGTTAGCTAAATAACTTCTTTTTGACAAATTAGTTATAATTTTTATTTAACGAAATTAATCATGGAAGCACTACGATTAACCAATGGTGATACAACCACTAATCGCCAAGAGTTCTTCTTACGCACAATATCTATTTAGTTGGGTGTTGTTGATGAATTTTGTGAAGACTCAACCTTTTAATGTTTTAAGTGTAGTTGTTCCATTGTGGTTTATTTATTCGACTACATATGGCCTAACCATGTAGTTTCTAATTTCCATTGTTTTCCTTAGATTTTTTTTATCATACATTAGGACTATATCTATGATTGAAATATCTTTGGTTTTGATTTTTTTGTCATGCCATGCTTTTTCTTATTGCTTTTGCACTTCCTAGTGGTGTAAGGCGACTAGTCTCTATTCTTCCAATTTCTATAACTTTGATATCCTATATTAGGTAGCTTGTACACCAAGCAAATGTAATACTTATGCAACTATTGGAGTTTGTTGTTTGAAGTGTAAGGGCTCGATTGCTTCTTGTCCTTAAAGTATTTTGAATGGTGTGTGTCATGTCGATATATTATACATTATCTTGTATTCCCATAAAATAACTGGTGCCTTGTCATATTAGTCCTCATTTTCAATGTTGCAAATCTTCAATAGTCCTTTGGTAAGTGTTTTTTTGAAGGATTTTATAACAATGTTTGACTGGGGATGGTCGGTTGAGTTTTTGTGATGATTAATCAATCATTATTTTAGTAGTATTGCTTCCAAAAACCCAACAGTCTTCTTGTTTTGTGTAAGTGCAGAAATCGACAACAAATTTGTGCTTAAGCTAGGAAAATAATAGACATTGTATATTTGACCATGGTAGAATTAAACATCGCCGCTTCCAACATCTCTGAGAGAGTAATCATCGGCTACATAAATATTTTGTTTTGGATCTCCACCTAAGGAAGAGAACAAAGAAGCATCCTTATATGTATGATAAGTACAACTAGAATTGGAAATCCATTCTGTCTGAGTGGTATTGGGATGTAATTCCTGGGAAGTGATAACATAGAAGGTAAATATCTCTACAATTTGGTTGATCAATTGACTAGTCGACACACCTTCTTCAATATGCTTTGCCCCAAAGTCATTCATATTATTTTAGTAGGTTTTCTCGACATGTCCCACCTTTCCACAGTAGTGATAGGTTTTCTTCTGTCGATCCTTTTTCATTGATGTCAACTCTTCGATCTTTCCTTTAGTAGGTTGTTCGATACATTATGATTGATGATATTTTTTACTATGTTATTTATAATTTTACTTGACCTTTCCTTTGAGCATATGTTCCTAGTGTTTGGTACCAATATTACCTTCTTCAAGCAACTTTTGTTGGTCTTTAATCAACAAATCACAGAAGATATCAAGGGTAAAATCCTTACCATCTTGTTTGTGTGACATCTAATTGGTGGGAAAGGAAGAGGAGAAGACATCATAAGGTGTCCTCAAATTCATTAGAACCAATTCAATGATCTATCCATCCTTATTCAAAAAAATCTTGCCACATTTGCCCAATTTCAACTGTATCTCTTTGATGCAAGCTAAATAACCCTCGTCCCTTTCAAAAAAATGGGGTTCCAGAGAGATCAACTCTTTCTCTATCTGCATTACTCGAATTTCATTCACCTTGTTGAACAATGACTTCATATTACTCCATATGACATGAGGACAGTCAATCCCACTTGTATGAACGTGAATATCCCTTGAAACGTAGGTATGATGACCCCATCATCCTCATCCTTTTTGTCGATGGAAAACTTAGCCTAATCATCCATTGGATCTAGAATACCAACTTTCATAAATTGCCATAGTAATTTTCTCTTCAACTAAGTCTCCAAGCATGGAACCCAAATTGCATAATTATGTCCTAATTTAGAACAACAAGTTCTATATTTGAAGTCATCCTTCTGATAAAATAGATTTGATCCAAGTTCAAGAAGAGGTATCAGTAAAAAAAATATTCAGTCCATATTCGATCAAGCCTAGATCCAACTTAACACAATTCACAGACAACAAGATATACCAAAACAATGATCTCTAATACCATGTTGGGGAGATACTTTGTATGTGAAATGTAGAACATAAAAGAAAATATCCAAAGGTAAACTGTTTAAAGTAACCGTTACAACACTTAACCATATCGTATTATGATAATAACGTTACAATGCATTATCATAAGTAAATTAAATTTGATGAGAATATATCAACACAACTCATAGGGTTGTTCTTTTATAGTTTCCATATCTAACAAACTCCTTTGAAGTGAGGAAGATCCGATCCACAAATAGGAGTCAATGGTTCTAACCATTTTCACGAAATCTGCAATGTAGCATAGTTTAGTTAGTTTCTCTAGTCGAGCCTCCATTCAACTACTTTCCTAGTTGACCATTGTCCATCGATTGACTGCATCCAAAAGATCTAGAGGTGTGATGAACCTACATAACTTTAGGTTCTAAAATATCATTACTTACTATAGTTTGATATATATAAACATTGATTAAAAAACTTACATAATTGTAAAGACTATAATAGAAAAATAAATGTGACATCTAGATATGAAATATTTGTAGTAGTGTAGAAAGGAGAAAGTTCTAGGGGTCTTCGTTGTAGTATATCGAAGCATGTTAACCAAGTTACGATTTATCCTACATTATTTTGAGAAATTTAAAATGTAATTGAATCCAATATACTACATTTTTATAGCATGTATTCATTCTATGACATGTATTAATGTTTGAGCACAAAGACGACGATGAATAGAGACAAGCATCTATTTCAACAACATAATGTAGAGAAAGTTCATTCGATTATGATTATATACAAGTTACTATAAATGAGATATTTTAAAATTGTCTAGTGGTACAATTCTCCATAGTTAAATGTTTGACATAGTCAAGAGGGAGTAGTCAAAATAACACCAAAAAAAAGTGAAAATAAGGAGTGACAGTAAACCAAAAAACACTGCAACATTTGCATAGAGTGTTCCCAAATTTATAATTTAGTGATAAATGCATTGTTCATATACTATTTGAAACCATCAAGAGGAGGAGATACCATGTCAAGCGAAATATATTTGATTACTCTTCTATGTAGTCACTCATGTTCCTAATCCTTCAGATTTTATATTCCAATATTGTCATTGAATTGATTTCATATTCCAATATTTTCATTGAATTGATTTCATATTCCAATATTGTCATTGAATTGATTTCATATTCCAATATTGCCATTAAATTGTTTAGTGGAAACATTGCAACACACTAAAGAGCACAAAGGTTATCAAAAAATACCATTTAATATTAACAATTTGGTATTTGAAAAAAATCCTAAAGAATTTGAAAGAGCCCCAAAGAATTGTTGAAGTGAAAAAAACACAAGTGGACCCTAAGGTACACAACAAAAAAATAGGGAAGAAATAATATATGTTTGCAGTTAATGATTTTGATATGCTTAAAATGATTTATTTTGATAAGTTTTTAGTTTATTATATTTTTATGATGTAATACTGTACTACCATTGACACACTTTTGTGATCATTTGTCGGAAGATGAAGTTGATTAATCTTATACTTTCTTATGTATAGAAACATATGAATAAAAACAAATTAATTATTATACTTTTTTTAGAGTTTTGGGAAGTCCATGATCATAGGGCGCTTTGTAAGTTTATTGATATAATTTCATTTTTAATGCTTATTAGTCTTGTTTATGGCATATACTATTGTTTTCCCCTTTTCTATTAATTTTATGCAATTTCATTTAATTTTTAGAAACGTGTAAAGTGCAACATTAGTTTTAGTTATTTTTTATATTTATTTTAAATTTTGTTGAAAATGTTTCAAAATCTGATTGGTGCTATACCATAGAAATAAGGCTTAAATAATTTGAGAAAAGAATAACATTAATGAATAGAAACTCCCATAAACTAAAGTGAAAAGTTTCTAGTTTTTGTTTTTTTGCTTTTCTCATTGTTCCATATTGCTTTATAATTTGGATGGGCAGTTTCCATTTTTTCACATTTTTCTATTAATTTCATGCAAGTACATTTACTTTTTAGAAATGTGTAAATTGCAATGTTAATGTTGTTAGAGATAATGCCTAATTAATGCAGCATACAGTTGATTTGAGATTTTATAGG
Organism: Pseudotsuga menziesii; assembly: GCA_001517045.1. Taxonomy (NCBI): domain Eukaryota; kingdom Viridiplantae; phylum Streptophyta; class Pinopsida; order Pinales; family Pinaceae; genus Pseudotsuga; species Pseudotsuga menziesii. The sequence goes on along the minus strand of LPNX010682054.1, from coordinate 1,092,796 downwards.
AGACAGTTGAGATATTTTCTCAACTTACATCTCCACCTTTGTAGTTAGTTGGATCTCACTCCAACTATATATACCTGTGTATCTTGATTTGTAGAAGTGTACTACAATTCTGCTTATTGTATGTATCTGTGCACTCATGAATTCCAAGTTGACCCCTAAACGAATAACGGAGGGTGGAGAACCCCTCTATAATAATAATAATAACTTCTATAATAATAATAATAATAATCTATAAACGTTGTTAGGCTTGGTGGAGAACGCCCCTTCTATAATAATAATAATCTATAATAATGAGGTAGCGTTCTCCATGAAAAACCCTATTAGGTGTTGAACCCTATTAGGTGTTGCAAGTTGGTATCAGAGAATGGTTAGGCTTAGTCCCTCACGGGAGTGCCCAGAAAAATGTAAGAGCCTTGATAGCCGATCCTCTATAAATAGGTATAGATTAGAGTTTTCTATCTGTGTGAGATTGCGCAAGGGGCATCCCACTATAGATCCATGTTTTGGGGAGTCGCCGAAGGTGAAGAGAGCAGGAGAGTCGTGTCCCATTGAAGGTTATAAATGCATTAAGTGTGATGTTTGCGTGGAGTTAGTTGCTTCAGCGGTGTTGGGATCATTAGGTGAAGATCGTGTGGATCGTTGGAGACCATTGTTGAATCGAAGATCAGATCTACTGACTGATTTGCTGAAGTTGTTGATTTCAATCGCTGCTCTACAAAGCCACAGGTTGAGCCGCCACGAGCAAGGATCTGCCCTTTCAGATTTGGGCTGCAATTCAATACACCAAGTGTGAAAGCCGTTGTTGATTCTGTGAGACGCTGCTAATTGTTTCCGCTGCATGCAATATCATGCAATATCTGTCAGTATGTGGGAGACACAGATTGTTCATCACATTCACATCTGCTGCCAAGGGATGATTTGCTAGAATCGAGATCTTCAGATCCATTTCTTTGTCCACAGAATTCTATGTAAGTTGCCCTGCTTCTCTCAATTTGCGGTGTGGATTGATTGCGGTGTGGATTGATATGAAGATACTGATCATGTCAACATGTTTGAATTGCTTGAAAAGTAATTAGTTTGTTGTTTATTTTGAATTATAATGATGTGGTTAAAGTTTTATATGTTAATGTAAAAGAAAGTAGGAACGGTTGTATCTTGATATAAGCTGGTAGCCCATGTTTGAAGTCATTTTGTATAAATGAATTTTGAAGACATTCTGTACTTAGACAGCCTTTTTAGAAACTGACAGATAGCCGAAAGCCAAATATCTGACAGATGGAGGTATGTTCGTAGATGCTTCATTACTTTGACAGTTTTTCTCATAAAGCCCCGGTGAGCTGAGTTTGTCAATATTGTCTATTGTACAAGTTCATGAATGATGGTTTGAAGCATTTATACTTTAAATGAATTGAATGTTAAGCTCGAAGAAGAGAAAGAGAAAGAGTGCAATCCAGGCATCATAGTGGGTGTATGTGTTGATGAGGATCATGCCAGAAAAAAGTATTGTAACCTTTTCTATTATGTAATTTGTGAAGTTTTGTAATGTAGGCATTAACCGAGGGTGTTAGAGATAATGCCTATTAATGCAACATACAGTTGGTTTGAGATTTTATAGGAGACAGTTGAGATATTCTTTCAACTTACATATCCACGTGAGATTTTATAGGAGACAGTTGAGATATTCTCTCAATTTACATATCCACGTTTGTAGTTAGTTGGATCTCTCTCCAACTATATATACCTGTGTATCTTGATTTGTAGAAGTGTAATACAATTCTGTTTATTGTGTGTACCTCTGCCCTCATGAATTCCAAGTAATGTTTTAGTTATTTTAATTTCTCTTAGAATTGTTTCAAAATCTTATTGGTGCTATATCATAGAAATAATGCTTAAATAATTTGAGAAAAAAATAAAATTAATGAATAGAAACTTCTGATAAACAAAAGTGAAAAGTTTCTAGTTTTTATTTTTTTCTTTATGCATTGTTCCATATTGCTTTACAATTTGAATGGAAAGTTTCCATTTTTTCACATTTTTCTATTAATTTCAAGCAAGTATTAGAAATGTGTAAACTACAACATTAATGTTCTAGTTATTTAATTTCTCTTATATTTTTTTCAAAATCGTACTGGTGCTATACCATAAATATGAGGCTTAAACACATTGAGAAAAAAAATAAAACTCATGAATAGAAACTTCCTATAAACTAAAGATGAAACTTTCTAGTTTATGTGTTTTTGTTTTTTTGCATTGTTCCATATGGCTCTACCATTTGGATGGGAAGTTTCCATTTTTTTTTGGGCATAAGTTTGTTCGATACTTTTTTTAATATTTGTATTGTTATTGTATTCATAATTCCAAGGGTGGTGCTTTCATGGAGAGTGCAAATCCCACACATATAGCCATAGTTAGAAGGATGTGTGGTTTAAATGAGTTGATACACTCGCCTACAAAGTACTACCTGTTGCTATATCAAATGTAAATGCATGATGACACTATCATTGGAATGGGTGATGATGCAGGACAAGAATACCCATTGAGAAGCAACTTCATTGATATTTTGTTACCTTATTTCATTTAGATTACTACTAATCTTTACAAATATATTAAATTCTAAAAAATTATTCAAAAAATACAACATATGCTTTTAGAAGAGCTTTTTATTTTTGGAAAAATGTTCATTTCAATAATTGTGCTATTTATTTTCGACAAAATGTTCATTTTAATTATTTTTCAAAGACAGGACCTTGCTGCTCGCGAATATGTATATCGATATAATATCATTTTTTATGCTTTGTAAGTTTGTGATTATTAAACATGTTTTTTAATTATTTCAAACATGTAAATGACTATATCGAAACTTATGCATAACTAAAGTCTGAATATCTAGGTAAATGTTACAAAAGATGCTCAATGTAATTAATTGTTAGTTATGTGTTTTTGTTATATTGAGATATAATTGGAATTATTCAGTTATAAAATTGTTAATTTATATGTTTTCTTTATTATATATTTATTTTGAGAAACTTTTTATTTTATTAAAGTCATTTTTTAATTATGTCTTTACATAGAGGATAATGAGGGTTTATAAGATGAAGTGGGCATTGATAATAGTTTAATCATATTTTAATGTCAAATTCATTTATTTTCTTTATACTTGTATATACTTTTTCATGCAATGTTGTACACAAAGGGTGACATTTTGTTTGTATGGTGATTTATTACTTGTTTAAAAGAAGAATAAAGTACATCCTTATTGAAATTTTTTAATTTATAATCTCATTATAACAATTATATATACATGTTCCTTTATCCCTTGGTGTGCAATGGATTGAATTTCATTATCGCAAAATTTCATAATTGCATTTATGGATACATCGATTTTGTACTAGTCATGGTTTTTGAAATTGAATAAATGTTTCTTTTTGTTTGTACGAATCTCCCTAATTTGCAGGATTGAACCATGGTCTAAGAAACCATAACCCAGGGGAATCTAAGCCGTCAAAATAAACCGCGGATTTCACCTGAACTGGGCCACCCCAACTCTTAGCAGGGATGGATTTTTGGTGTCTCCTCCCACCACCACTGAGTTTCGAACCATGAGCCGCCTAAAAAACTAAGCCCCTCGAATACCATATGCAATGGTGGGACTTGACCGAAATTGAATAAATGTTAGTTGGTAGGTTCATATGTGTGTGTGTGTCTGTGGTGTTTTTTCTTACAATTGGTACATTTTAAATAGATTTATAGTAGTCATTAATCTAATCAATCTTTCTTTAAATACTATAAATGTAATAGTTACCACACACACACACACACACATATATTGTTTCAATATTTTGAGTTTGAAATCATAGTTTGACTATATATCAACATTTTGAATTTGGAATCATAGTTCGACTATATATATATATATGTACTCAGACTATGATTTCAAATTCAAAATCTTGAAACAATAATAACCATCGACATATTCTTCCATGGTGCAAGGGTTTGTTGACCAAGTACTGTTAGATTTTTATCATTCAAGCTAGCATTATCTTAGGATCTTATCTGAGAGAATAACATGCACAACAATAAACACAAGAGACAAGAGACACAAAGAATTTTCCTAGGGTAAACCATAAAGGAGAAAACCACGCAACTTTGCTCAGAGGTAGAATCAGCACCAAAAGTAAAACCCGAAAACATAAAGATGATCTCCTGACAACATTAGTCTCTCTCTCTCTGATCCCAGCTTCTTCTCTCTCACTCATGCGCCCCACTGAGTGAGTGTGTGTGATAAATAGAGAGGCTCACTCTCTATTTATATTCTTTCGTTCACCTAATGCCCACTTTAACATGTCGGCCTCACTTAACAATTACTTACTAGAGCCAACATCCCTAGGAGAGTCTAACAACCCTAGTGCCCCACAACTGTGGGGACTTTAACCCTTGATCAATAGGAGGGTTACCCACAATGACTTTAAATGACTTGTTTACATTATTGAATCTCCCGATAGGAACATCGGGGCATGACACGACTCAAATACATTACAGACACTTCCCGAAATAAACATCGGGGTACAATACATAAGATATACAAGTGAATACATTCCAAAGTTACAATTACATCAACACTCCCTCTTAACTAGGAAGGTATTCTCTCGACACAATTTATCAGCACAAGTCTTCTTCTCTGTATCATCTGGATCATCATCGAGTCCTCGTCATCCTCAAGTCATCTTCATCTTGATCTGGATCATCACTCGATCTGGATCATCTCTACTGGATCAAGATCACTAGATCTAGATAATCACTCGATTTGGATCATCACCGCTGGATCATCATCATTGGATCTGGGTCATCACTCGATCTGGATCATCAATGGGTTATCATCACTGGTGCTATCTCTTGATTCTTCTCATCACAGGAAGTTCTACAGAGCCAACCTTTTCTCATGCTAGTTGTAGGCCTAGCCTCCAAGTAGGTCTTCATCTTCTTCAACACTTATATTTGACCCAGTCAAAAAGGCCCGTCCAACACTTATATCTGACCATGGGAGGGCCCGACCTGCCCCCATGTCAAAAATGGCACGCCCAACACTCACATCTGACCATGAGAGGAACACATCCACCATCATGTCAGAATGGCCCAGCCCTTACATATGACCATGGGAGGGCCCAACCTGCCCCCATGTCAGAATGGCTCTCAGTCCCAAACTGAGGGTTCCTGGTAATTGACCAGGTGCCTCCATTCTTCCAGAGAATGGCATCAGCCCTTACATCTGACCATGGGAGGGCCCAGACTGCCCCCATGTCAGAATGGCCCAGCCATTACATCTGACCATGGGAGGGCCCAGCCTACCCCCATGTCAAAATGGCTCTTAGTCCCAGACTGAGGGTTCCTGGTAACTGAACAAGTGCCTCCATTCTCCTAGAAAATGGCATCAGCCTTTATATCTGATCAAGTGGGAATACATCCCTCAATCACATCAGAATGGCCCTGCACTTATATCTGATCACGTGAGACTACATCCCACAGTCATATCAGAATGGCCCTATGTCCCAGGCTGAGTATTCTTGGTAACTGACTAGGTAGCTCCATTCAGAGAATGGAAACAACCCTTATATCTGATCAAGTGGGAACATGTCCCTCAAGCACATCAGAATGGCCTTGCACTTATATATGATCATGTGAGACTACATCCCATAGTCATATCAGAATGGCCCTCAGTCCCAGACTAAGTATTCCTGGTAACTGACCAGGTACCTCCATTCAGATAATGGCAATCATCACTTATATCTGATCATGTAGGAACCAATCCTACAGTCACATCAGAATGGCTCAGCACTCATATCTAACATGGAAGGAACCAATCCTCTCATCATGACAGAATGGCTCAGCCCTTACATCTGACCATGGAAGGAACCAATCCTCTCACCATGTCAGAATGGCTCACAGACTCATCACTTCCCCTTGGAGGGAACCTCAATCTGGAGAACACCAAGCTTCTCCCTGAAGTACTCAAAATTCACTCTGGCCAATGGCTTAGTCAACACATCAGCTATCTGTTTGTCCGTCGCAACATACTGGAGCTTCACTTCTCCTCTCTGCACCCTATCCCTGATATAGTGATATTTGATCTCGATATGCTTTGACTTGTCATGGAACACTGGGTTCTCAGACAACTTCACACAACTCTGGTTGTCGCAATATATACAAGTAGCATCCAACTTGAGATTAAATAAACCAGACAATAACTTTATTTAGCCATATTGCCTCACAACTAGCTGAACAAGCTGCAACATACTCTGCTTCAGCTATACTCAGTGCCATAGTGGACTGCTTCCTGCTAAACCAAGAGATCACACTTAATCCTATACTGAAGCAACACCCTTGAGTGATTTTCCTATCAATGGCACTGCCTGCCCAATCTGAATCAACATAACCTTCCAGGTTAATCTTATGTTTCGCCTCATACTTGAGCCCATAATCAACTGTACCCCTCAGGTACCTTAGAATATGCTTTGCAACAATCAAGTGAAAATGTCTCGGATATGTCAGGAACTAGCTCAAGGTGTTCACATCAAAGTAAATATCTGGTCTCGTATTCGTCAGGTACATCAAGGACCCAATCATTTGATGATACATCATGGCATCAACTGACTCTGATGAAGCATCACTCAATAGCTTCATGTTCGATGCCATAGGTGTGTTCATGGCCTTGCAGTCCATCATCCCTTGTACCAGGGAGATTCCATCAGCATTCTGCCACACCTCCATGCCTAGAAAGTAGTGCATCATATCCAAGTCCTTCATCTCGAACTTGGCAGGAAGTCTCCTTCTTGCAACTTTAATGAGTTCCTCTTTTCTTTCAGGACCAAGTCATCAACAAATAACAGGAGCATCACTGGTCTTCCACCTTCAACCTCGAAGAAAATGTTGGAATCCTCTTTACTCTCAGTAAAGCCTAGAGTCATCAGTAATCTATCCATCTTGTCGTACCATGTCGAACCTCAGGATCTTCTGCAGTCACTCCCTTTGAAGCGAAGCATCATTCTCCCTCTATCTTTCATACTCTATGCACTGAAACATTCTGTACTAGAGTGACAAGTAGCTTTCTCTGCTACTAATATTCTATGTATCCATCTACGGTCATTGGATATCAAGATCCTCCATCTTGAACCTTTTCAAAAGTTCTTGTCGCACCCATCTGTGAGCTTGTCATCCTCTATAGGCTTTCATCTTCAACCTTGTAGAAAAGGTTAAGATATTCATCACTCTATAGGATTTCATCTTAACCTTGTAGCAAAGGTTAAGATAGGGCTCACTCACAAATTCCTCTTCTGTAAGAAGCCCTAATTTCCTGCACCAAAAACTGAAAATGTCAGGAATCGAATTTCGCTTCGACAGAAAGATGCGCCCTTCAATGGAGAGTCAGCCTAGCATACTTTTGCTAATGGATTGTGGAGAGAGACCCAAAAAGTAAGAAGCCCTAGCTTATGCAACTGCACACTGTCTTCTTTTCAGGTTAGCTCTGATACCATGTTAGATTTTTATCATTCAAGCTAGCATTATCTTAGGATCTTATTTGAGAGAATAACATGCACAACAATAAACACAAGAGACAAGAGACACAAAGAATTTTCTTCGGGGAAACCATAAAGGAGAAAACCATGCAACTTCCTTAGAGGTAGACTCAGTACCAAAAGTAAAACCCGAAAACATAAATATGATCTCCCGACAGTAGTGGTCTCTCTCTCTGATCCCAGCTTCTTCTCTCTCACTCATGCGCCCCAGTGAGTGAGTGTGTGTGTGATAAATAGAGAGGCTCACTCTCTATTTATATTCTTTCATTCACCTAATTCCAACTTTAACATGTTGAACTCACTTAACAATTATTTACTAGAGCCGACATCTCTAGGAGAGTCTAACAACCCTAGTGCTCCACAACTGTGGGGACTTTAACCCTTGATCAATAGGAGGGTTACCCACAATGACTTTACATGACTTGTTTACATTATTGAATCTCTCGATAGGAACATCGGGGCATGACATGACTCAAATACATTACAGACACTTCCTGGAATAAACATCGGGATACAATACATAAGATATACAAGTGAATACATTCCGAAGTTACAATTACATCAACAAGTACTTTAGGGCTTGATGATTTGTGAAGAAAAAAAAAGTTTTAACCAATAAATAATGATGGTATTATTTGAGGGAAAAAATTATACCGAGTCCTTCATGTTCTGTGGTTGAATAGTTGCGTTCTACTTCATTCAACTTCTGACTGACATAGGGATTTGGGTAGTCCATCCCATCGTTGGTTGGCTAAGTTACTACCACACCGATTGTAATGGCTGATGAGTCGATGTGTACATGGAATTTATTTGACCAATTTGGGAAGCATAGTGTAGGTGCTTCAACTAAAATTCTCTTCAATAGCTCGAAGGATTCCTTATATTGTTGAGTCAATTCGAATTCAACATTCTTTATGAGTAGATTGTCTAGGGGGGATGTTATATCTGAGTAGTGATGGATAAATTTTTGATATTATCTTGAGTAACCTAAGAATATCCTAATTTGTTTTGGATTTACTGGAGGTTTTAAGTTGATAATGACTTTTATTTTGGCGAGGTCACCTTTGATTCTTTTCTTTCAAACTACATGGCCTAATAGGATCCGAATAGGTGTAGCAACAATATACACTTCTTTATGTTTAAGGATAACTAGATCTGTCTACATATTTCTAGCATTAAGTGAAGCAATTTGATATGGTCTCTTAGTAAACTATATATGGTCTAGTCGAAGAAGTATACAACCATAGTTTTATAGAGGTATTCCTGAAAATCTATGATAACTATTCTAGGAAAGACTGCAAGTGCATTCTTTAGACCAAAGGGCGTGACCTTACAAGAAAGTCATCCAAATTCACATACGAAGGTTATTTTATCTTGGTCTTCCTTGGATATTGGAACTTGGCTATACCCTAAGAATACATCTATGAAACAATAGCATTCATGGCTCGCTACCTCCTTGATAATTTCATCATCGAATGGTGTAGGGAGTGGATATGTGTTATACCTCTAAATTCAATGCATATTCAGAACCTTTTGGGTTGAAAGACCATTGGACTAGCCCATTTCGACTGGTCCACCGGATATATAATCCTTGCAACTAACATGTATTCAATTTCTTAACAATTACTTCTATTTATTAGATAACTTGTAGGGTCTATTTTTTATTGGTTTAGTGTATGGTACAAGGTCTATTTTAATTTATCCCATCTCCTAGACCAATCCTTTAAAACTTTCTATAATCTCTAGCAAAACCATGTCGATATCCTCTAAGAAGATTTACTATTTCTGTTGTTTGTTCTTCCAACTAATAGTCTCCCATTTTGGCAAATTTAGGTCTATCATCTATGGATATATCTACTTATTTGATTTTAATTTCTACATTCATCCAGTCAGAGGCTTGTGACTCATCAATATATTGATCTCTTTCTTTAAAGTTTGTAATGGATGGATGAAAGTATTTTTCTTCAATCCATGTACTTTCTTCCTTAGATTTAGTCGATATTTTCATAACAGAGTTAATTGGATGCACAATATGTAGAAATTGTAGCTCGGATACCATGTAGTAATAAAGCCTTGATGCAAAGAAGAAGCACAGGAAGTATATCTTTCTGAATGATAATTCTTACAAGCATGCACAAGGAAAATATAGAGAAGATAGAGAGACCGAATCACATGAAGAAGAGATGAATATTGGAGTATATCCTTCCATTGATTGCATAGGATTCAACTCATCTAGCTTAGAAAGAAGATTTACTAAATATGATAAACCCCCATAGGTGACTAAAGCATTTTCCTAATCATTCAAGGCCCTCACGAATTATCTAAATCATGAGTGAGTTGTCATGGATGATGGAAAAACATTCTAATCTTGGAATCTGGAGAGTAAATCATGGAGGATGGGTTGGAAACAAAAGATAGTAGTTTCCTAGTAGACTAGATTTACCTTATCCACTAAAAAGCTGGAATAAAGCAGTATAAAGACAGAATATGCAGGAATGCGCAACTACTAAATATGGAAGTCAATAAAGTGGGTAGGATCTAACCAGAATCAGGATAAAGGCGCTTCTGGGGTATATATTGTTGATGTATTTGTAACTTCGGAATGTATTCATCCGTATATCTTATGTATTATACCCCGATGTTTATTCCAGGATGTGTCTATAATGTAATTGAGTCATGTCATACCCCGATGTTTATTCCGGGAAGTTTCTATAATGTAATAAGTCATGTCAAGTCATTGTGGGTAACCCTCCTATTGGTCAAGGGTTAAATTCCCCGCAGTTGTGGGGCCCTAGGGTTATTAGACTATCCTAAAGAAGTCTACCCTAGGTGAGTCATTGTAAGTCGGGGCAATATTCCCCACCATTGTGTTAAGGATAAACCTCCTTGTTGGTTGGAGGAGGCAAAGTCCCCACAAGTTGTGGGGCACTAGGGTTATTAGACACTCCTAGAGATGTCGGCTCTAGTAAGTAATTGTTAAGTGAGGATGACATGTTGGAGTGGGTTTCAAGTGAACGAAAGAATATAAATAGAGAGTGAGCCTCTCTATTTATCACACACACACTCACTCATTGGGGCGCATGAGTGAGAGAGGAGAAGCTCTCTCAGTGTGAGAGAGAGACAAAAGCTGTGGAGATCATCTTTATGTTTTTAGGTTTTACTTTTGGTGCTGATTCTATCTCTGAAGAAGTTGTGGGGTTTTCACCATTTATGGTTTCCTCGAGGATAAACATTATGTTCATTGTCTCTTGTGTTTGATTGTTGTGCTTGTTATTCTCTCAGTTAAAGATCCTAATATAATGCTAGCTTAATGATAAAAATCTAACATGGTATCAGAGCTACCCTGAGAAGAAGACATTGTGCAGCTGCAGAAGCTAGGGCTTATTACTTTTTGGGTCTCTCTCCACAATCCATCAACAAAAGTATGCTAGGTTGACTCTCCATTGAAGGGCGCATTTTTCTGTCGAAGCAGAATTCAATTCCGAGGATTTTCAGTTTTCAATGTGGGAAGTTAGGGCTTCTTACAGAAGAGGAATTTTTGAGTGAGCCCAGCATAGGATTTATCTCCTCATCAAAATCAAATTTTAAAGACCTGGATCAATATTTTTGGCTAGGTGAAACTCCGGGAAAGTCAAACCCTAGTTTGACCCCGAGCTAGAAAAACCCTAAATACTAAAAATGCTAAGTTTTGGTACATTCGCTAAATCTAGCGATTGGAGAAGTTTCAAGAGATGAAAATTGTAGAGGTCGAAGATAAAATCCTTATTTACACTGTGTCCAAAATTCATCCTCCGATTCGCTATATTCTGGGAGATATGATCCCTCCAATTTAGGGTTCCAGCCTCTTCCAGAATTCATCCCTAAACAGGAAACCTAGGGAGAATTGATATATCTTTGGCTAAAAAGGTCCAAATGAAATTAATGAAAATTTTCCAGAAATTAAACGGACTGTACTTTCTATGGTATGAGTTTTAGACTCAGAAGATGAACCACTGATATGTGGCAGTCCGTACAACTTCGTTGTTCGTAACAGTCCTGTAACAGGTCACATTGGGAAAATAATCATAAGTCCCCATTGGTGAAACCAATTCTAATGAAACCTATGGTGTTGGAATAGGGACATGTGAGGCTACCTTAGGATGAAGTTTCAGACATAGAGGAGTATCAATTTCAGATATACCGTAGAAATAGTAACAGACATTTCTGCAGAAGAAATTGGAAAACTAGGGTCTCCTGTTCCGAGAGCTTCCCTCCACTGTTTTTAGAAAAGGAGTACATTGGACAACTCAATTTGAAGATATATATATTTCTATCCAATCAGATCTCAAATATTCCAAATTTTTAAAATTAGGGTTTCTCTGACAAACCCTAGATCAGCCAGCTCCGAAACCAGGACGGACACCTCAAATCTGTAAGATCTAATCTTTTGCTATTTGCATTTGAGGTTCTAATTTCAAAGTGATCTATCACATCAGCTTGATTATAAGCTTGGTGAAGTTGACAACTTCCAAGCATGGAATTATTTGATCTCTCTGAAGAAAATGAATTGGACACCTACATGAGTAGAGATGTCACGTCCCCGTGCCTCCGACCGGCGAAGAGGACGCGATCTTCATGGCTTAAACCACCCGGGCTAAGTGCCCCATGAACATATGAATTCATAAAATAACATGCTGATATGCTGAAATAAAATGCATTGAAGTAGAAAATGCATATATGCCATTGTTTATCATACACAGCGGAAGAAACATTCATTCATACAAGCATGTTCATCTCATAACAATTAACAGAAAGTAAGGTTGCAGAAGTAAAATAGGCAAGATCACTTAACTTATGAAAACTCCTTCCGCAACCAACTACGTCGCTGCAACGTTCCACCCAACCATAGGCCAGCGTGCTCCTTAATCTCTCAGCAGCGCTGCCACCCCCGAGCTGGGCATGATTCTCCAAGGAATAAGGGAACTAGCAGGCTTACACATAGCCAAGGATACACAAAACACACAAGCAAGCCAATAGAGTTGGGTTTATCAGGCCATTAGGGAGCTGGAGAAGGAAAATTGCTAAGCTGGTGAGCCCATTACAGAGCCAAGAACACCTACACTAGAACTAGCCTGACCTCTAAGACACCCAAACACACCCAACACAAGGAATCAGTCCCTTCTCTGCTACACAGTCCCTCAGGCCCTGCATTCCCTTCCAGTGCTATTTAGGGGTGATGGAGAAGAAGGCCAGCCCTCTAGCTTTGTCTATGTGGTTTCTAGCCACCAGGTTTATCAAGCAAATCTAAGCCAACATCCCTGCTCCTCTCACAGTCCAAAGACCAACCATTGCACTCGGGCAATTAATTTAATTGTCATAGCTTAAACAGGGAAAACGAATCCCAAGCGAATTCATACAGTCCCAAACGTATCAGTGGACATGGGGAAAGAACAGTTCTGGAATGTAATTAGCATACATTACCAACATACACGGGGAAAACAATAGTCCATTTTCACATTCGAGGCCGCTGAGGAAAAACGTATGCAGACCACACTTGGGGACGAATTTACAGTATCCCGATCGGTGCATATATAGCCACAATGCAGAACCCACAAATCAACCCATGAGTAAAGGACGGAGCCACACCATTCTCCAATTCACAAAGGAAAACTACTGCGTGGTTAAATCCAGCAAAATCCTGTGCTTGAAGACGAAAAACGGGAAAGAATCCCTCTGCGTGAGAATGAACAACAATGGAGGGGACATGAATTGCAAGTGCGTGAGCGTTTTTGCACAGTCGTGGGGAGAGTGGAGAATCCCTGCATGAATTATGGCAGTCATTTTTCCCAGCCATAGTGAAGTCAACCATGGTGGAGTGTGTGTATGGGTGAGGACTGACAGTCCTGCCACCCCACTCCCCAAAACAATTAACTGCCTCAACCACCAGCAGTCTTTCTTAATGAAAGTGGTTGGAATAAAACAGAGGAAGAAGACACATGGGTTTTTCTCTCATTGGCCAAGGTTGACAATTTCCCCACATCCTCATCCTTGGGAAAATCATGCCCCTTTCTCATTTTAGTTGCCGCGATCGTAGCTGGTCAGATTCATTTAAATAATTATAGATGCGTATTTACATGATGACAAACATGATATATGCCGCATGCCCCGATATGCCATCGGTGACAATTTTAAATCCAAAACATAACATAACCGATCAATGGTGGGGCCTTGGCCTTTAGCTCCACACCCTGATCATTTACAATTTATACATCATATACATCTAATGTAACGGGGTCAAAACCGGGACATTACAAGAGAGGTTCTAGTTTCAGAGGGAGATGAGGCTAAAAGCCTTACACCAGAAGAACTTGGTCAAGGCCAAGAAGATCATTGTTGATTCAATCATGGATCACCTTATACCACAAGTGTCTTTCCTAAAGACACCGAAGATGTTTGATTCCTTGACCAAACTATTTGAAGGGAAGAACATAAATCATAATATGACCTTAAGAAACCAGTTGAAGAATGTGAAGATCCAGAATGAAGAGACCATACAATCATACTTTACAAGGGTCTCTCAAATCAAAGAAAAACTTGAAGCGGTAAAATAAGAAGTGAAGAATGCAGAAGTGGTGATAGCCACCTTGAATGGCCTCCCAGGATCATGGGATTCATTCATTCAAGGAATGTGTGCTAGAAGGAAGTGATTACTTTAAGAAGAAGAAGAAGCTCAACTAATAATAAGAGAAAAGAAGATGGGAGCAACTAAATATCAAACTCTTACCATCCAAAGAAGATCCATCAAGCGGTGAGGAATATGAAGAACTCAACACTTGAAGAACCTCTTATCCACCTTATCATTTGGATAAGAAACGATGCTATTATGAATGAAGAAGACAA
>LPNX010682054.1:1050839-1074084 GCA_001517045.1 Pseudotsuga menziesii | reverse complement strand
GGCCCCAAAAAATGTCTGAAAATGAAAATGTGTGATACTGGCATCAACCATTTTTGAAATGGGGGTAAAAATAGCTACTAAAATTAGGAGAGAGAAAAAAGAGAACTGTGTCGAGTTCTCGTTTCATAGTATAAGTGGTTAATGAAGCTGAGGGCTCAAGAAGGAGTCTACCCACGAAACAAATAAAGATAAGTATTCAATTGTCATTTCATGATATTGTTTTGTTATGCATTTCTTTATATTCAGTTAATGTATTATGCTTGATAGAATGTTCACATTAATGACAGTATACTACTAATATGCATGTGATGGGTAAGTAGCTCATGGTGCTATACAAATCTCCATTGATACTTATCTAGAATGAAACCTCTTTGCTGACATATTGGATTAGTGCACAATCTCAATGTTGTCCTGGTAGAGATGGAAGGCATCTAAAAAAGTTTCCGTGAGATATGGATGAATGCTGTATTGGCTAAAGTAGTTGCATGATCATATATTTATGCATAAGAATTTGCCAGTATGAATATTCCTTATGAAATGTTTCTAACCATACAAATGCATTTGACTTGTAGGAAAGATTGCATACATAATCAGCTACAAGCAAAGAAGGATGAGACTTGTTCCAAAGAACAAGTGACGACATTTCAAAATGAAAAAAAAATAAAAATGACGAATGAAGTGACATCATTGATGCAGAACCTTCCAAGAACAAAGGGAAGATCAGTTCAAGAAGAATGATGTCTAGGATGTAGTATCGATATGTGAAGGAAAGTTTGTAGTTCCATCACGCAGTAGATGGAAACATCGTGGGATACAAGGTAAGATTCGTAGCATGAGGCATGGACTACGAAGAGACATTTGCAGCCACTGCAAGTGAAGACACATGACAGGGAGAATCATGTGTGCAAATGAAAGAAGGCCTTGTACGAGCTCAGAAGAAACCCATGGGATAACACATACATGAGGAGCTTGATGAAGATCTGAACCTTTGCTACAAGGTTGATAAAGGATGACAAGCTCACAGATGGGTGCAAGAAGAACTTTTGAAAAGGTTCAAGATAGAGGATCTTGGTATTCAGTGATCCTAGATGGATATATAGAAGATTAGTAGCATAGGAAGCTACTTTTCACTCCAGTACAGAATGTTTCAGTGCATAGAGTATGGAAGACAAAGGGAGTATGATGCTTCAGAGGGAGTGACTGCAGAAGATCCTAAGGTTCGACATGGTACGATAGGATGGATAGATTACTGATGACTCTAGGCTTTACTGAGAGTAAAGTGGATTCCAACCTTTGCATCAAGGTTGAAGGCGAAAGACCAGTGATGCTACTGTTATGTGTCGATACACTACGTTCTAGGCATGGAGGTGTGGACAAGGGAAGTATGCAGTAGAGATCCTGAAGAGGTTCAGGATGATAGACTGCATGACCACACTTATGGTATCGAACTTGAAGCTATTGACTGTTGCTTCATTAGAGTCGGTTGATGCCACGATGTATCATCAGATGATTTGTTCCTTGATGTACCTGACGGATACGAGACTAGATACTTGCTTTGTTGTGAACACATTGAGACATGTTCACTTGATGGCTGCAAGTATGATACAAATCAGAAGATTAACCTGGAAGGTTATACGGATTCAGATTGGGTAGTGCCATTGATAGGAAGAGCACTTTGGGGTGCTTCTTCAGTATGAGATCATGTGTGATCTCTTGGTTGACAGGATGGAGTCCTGCATGGTGCTGAGTACAGTCGAGGCAAAAGATGTTTCCACTTGCTATTTGGGAGGTAGTATGTTTCCTTTGAAAACTACTATTTGATTTGCTTGATCTGACTTGCATTTTTGGTATGATGCAGAGAGGAGCAGTGAAGCTCTAGTTTGTGATACAGATCGAGATCTCTCGAAAGAGGGAGTTCTAGCATAGCTGGTGAGACATGTTGTCTGAGCATAAATCCTGGCGAAGCTCGTAGGTTGCTCAGACGTAAACAGTCCTGTAGGTTGTCCTCAGATGTAATCGGTCCTGGTGAAGCTCGCAGGTTATCCTTGGACATAATCAGCCCTAATTTGATTCTATGCTAGAAATGGCGAGAGTGAAGTTTGAGTACTTCAAGGAGAAGCTTGGTGTTCTCCAAATCGAGGTTCCCTCCAAAGGGAACTGATGATTTCGTGAGCCCTTCTGACATGGTGAGAGGATTGGTTCCTTCCATGGTTAGATGTAGGTGTTGTGCCCTTCCAACATGGTGAGAGGATTGGTTCCTTCCATGGTCAGATATAAGTGCTGTGCCCTTCCGACATGGTGAGAGGATTGGTTCCTTCCATGGTCGGATGTAAGAGTTGTGACATGGTGAGAGGATTGGTTCCTTCCATTTTCGGATGTATGTGATGATCCCACATCCAGTATGAAAAGGGGCTAGCTCTATGAAGACACATCTAGTATGAAAAAGGACTAGCTCTATGTGGATGCCACATCCAGTATGAAAAAGGACTGGCTCTGTGAAGACACATCTAGTATGAAAAAGGACTAGCTCTGTGTGGATGCCACATCTAGTATGAAAAAGGACTGGCTCTGTGAAGACACATCTAGTATGAAAAAGGACTAGCTCTGTGTGGATGCCACATCCAGTATGAAAAAGGACTGGCTCTCTGAAGACACATCTAGTATGAAAAAGGACTAGCTCTATGTGGATGCCACATCCAGTATGAAAAAGGACTGGCTCTCTGAAGACACATCTAGTATGAAAAAGGACTAGCTCTGTGTGGATGCCACATCCAGTATGAAAAAGGACTGGCTCTGTGAAGACACATCTAGTATGAAAAAGGACTGGCTCTGTGAAGACACATCTATTATGAAAAAGGACTAGCTCTGTGTGGATGCCACATCTAGTATGAAAAAGGACTGGCTCTATGAAGACACATCTAGTATGGAAAAGGACTAGCTCTGTGTAGTTGCCACATCTAGTATGAAAAAGGACTAGCTCTGTGAAGACACATCTAGTATAAAAAAGGACTAGCTCTGTGTAGCTGCCACATCTAGTATGAAAAAGGACTAGCTCTGTGAAGACACATCTAGTATAAAAAAGGACTAGCTCTGTGTAGCTGCCACATCTAGTATGAAAAAGGACTAGCTCTGTGAAGACACATCTAGTATGAAAAAGTACTAGCTCTGTGTAGCTGCCACATCTAGTATGAAAAAGGACTAGCTCTGTGAAGACACATCTAGTATGAAAAAGGACTAGCTCTGTGTAGCTGCCACATCTAGTATGAAAAAGGACTACCTCTGTGAAGACTCATACAGTATGAAAAAGGTCTGGCTCTATGTAGATGATACATCCAGTATGAAAAAGGACTGGCCCTGTAGATGTACATCCAACATGAAAAAGGGCTGGATCTGTAGAGATTCCTATCACGAGAAGAATCAAGAGATAGCACCTGTGATGATGACCCAGTGATGATCCAGATCGAGTGATGATGTCCAGTGGTGATCTAGATCGAGTGATGATCCAGATCTGATGATGAATATGACTTGAAGATGAAGATGACTTGAAGACAAAGATGACTTGATGATGATACAGATGATACAGAGAAGAAGACTTGTGCTGATATATTGTGTTGAGAGAATACCTTGCTAGTTAAGAGGGGGTGTTGATGTATTTGTAACTTCAGAATGCATTCATCCGTATATCTTACATGTTGTACCCTGATGTTTATTTCAGGATGTGTCTGTAATGTAATTGAGTCATGTCATACCCCGATGTTTATTCCGAGAAGTTTCTATAATGTACTAAGTCATGTCAAGTCATTGTGGGTAACCCTCCTATTGGTCAAGGGTTAAAGTCCCTGCAGTTGTGGGGCCCTAGGGTTATTAGACTATCCTAAAGAAGTCGACCCTAGGTGAGTCATTGTAAGTCGGGGCAATAGTCCCCACCATTGTGTTAAGGATAAACCTCCTAGTTGGTCGGAGGAGGAAAAGTCCCCACAAGTTGTGGGGCACTAGGGTTATTAGACACTCCTAGAGATGTCAGCTCTAGTAAGTAATTGTTAAGTGAGGCTGACATGTTGGAGTGGTTTTCAAGTGAACAAAAGAATATAAATAGAGAGTGAGCCTCTTTATTTATCACACACACACTCACTCATTGGGGCGCATGAGTGAGAGAGGAGAAGCTCTCTCAGTGTGAGAGAGAGAGACAGAAGCTGTGGATATCATCTTTATGTTTTCGGGTTTTACTTTTGGTGCTGATTCTATCTCCGAGGAAGTTGCGAGGTTTTCACCATTTATGGTTTCCTCGAGGATAAACATTGTGTTCATTCTTGTGTTTGATTGCTGTGCTTGTTATTCTCTCAGTTAAAGATCCTAATATAATGCTAGCTTAATGATAAAAATCTAACATATATGGCAAGTGTTTACCAAGTGATGCAATTGGATTCCAACTATCTAGGTTAGTGGGTAGGAAATTAATCACAAATGATTAAATATTTTATCCTAAGTATGAAGTGGGTTTATAATATACCAACACCCCCCTTTAAGTCTAACTTTATGAGTGTATGTCAGAAATATAGATGCGTATGGATGCATAAAGGTGCATATAGGTGTATATAGGGCCCAACAACAAGGCTATGGTCACCCTTTACAATTATTCATGTCCAGAAAAGCTGAGAAAAGAGGAAAAACCACACAGGGAATATCCTCCCTTAAGAAAGGACAAGGCACAAAATATGAAACATGTATTCAATATTTATTTATCTTCACTTTAATGAGATGAATGAACTGCTTTTGGTGAAATACTTAATAAATAATTTTGTAGACTCCATGATCATGCGCTAGATGGTAGAATATGTAAGAAAGAAGAGGAGAGACTCCTTGTCTCTCATCACCTGATGAAGTAGGAGAATTATCTAAATGCTTCTTGCTTCTAACAAACTTTGACATGCAAACATGATCTAAAAAGGAAAAAAATATGTGCATACTCATTCCCAAAGAGTACAAAAATTAAGACAATCAGTAACACAATCAATTCCTTGTATAGCTGCAAAATGCTGATGTGGATCACATATCTTTCTTCCAATATGATGTATCACCTTCCTAGATCTAATATGAGTCTGAATATACTATGACATATCATAAATATTATCATATGGAACAACAAATACTAAATCTATAGTGTCTCCATGAGGGTTTAGGGATAAGGTAGGAAAGGGATGAGCAACTGGGGGAAACTTATGGATGTAAAAATATGAATGATGGATGGAATTTAGATCTAAAACATAAGTATTTAGAACATATCTAAACATGTATAAGATAAGTTCAATAATTACTAAGGTCATGGATAACTAACCATTGAAAATAGACAAGACTTGAAATCCTTAGATATAAGTAACACTGCATAAGAAACCAATGAGGAATCAACTAGTGAACTTGGGTTTTGTATAGTATTAGGAGTATTCATGGGAATGGTAGATGTTATGGATGATGTCAGAAAATTCACATTAGCTTGCAAAAATGCTTCTAAATAAGAATTATAACCATTTGAATGAAGTGAGGAAGAGATTCTTAAAGACAAGTCAGGATCTACTGAAAAATCACAAGCATTGGGAGATGAATATAGTAGACTAATAGGTGGATGATTCAAGAAATACAATGAGATTTATGATTCTGATATATCAGAAGGAGACTCTATATCAGAGATATGAGGAAAGGATTTAACTTTGTCACTCAAGGCATAGTTCATATTACCTTGGAACTACGCACTATGACAATGTTCTGAGGAAGCTGCAGGCTTCTCTAACTCATCTAGAACTTTGATGTTATGCTTCTCAAGAAGTTGAGACATGATGTCCATATTATTCTTGAAATATTTCTTCTCAAGATAAAATCCCTTGCTGTAATAAGCCAAAAATTCGTAAAAATTTAAAATTTTTCATGTAACATAAAATGTTAAGGTTGACAATGCCAATGAATCAATAACTGTTAGCGGATACTTAAACAGTTAAAAATAACATCAAAGCATTTCTTTTCTTTGATTATGTATAAGTTATTAGTTTATCTTAAAGTACTATGTTAGAAATGTTAAACATAGTAGTTTATGTTTTTCAGAAGGTGAGAAAAGAATACTGCATCTTAATCCGATGCTAAGTGTCTTTTTGTCTTCTTTTGTCAAGTAGGAAAGAATCTTAGATGAGATTGGGGCTTAATTAGCTTACAGCTAGCGCAGTGGAATGATGGTTCTTTTACAGGTAAGAAGTTTGTTCTAGTAAAATTCTAGATCAGGAATGATACTCCACTAGCATAGGATAAAATATTAGTAAATAAAATGTTTGTTTAAAGGTATTTACATAATGACCCTTGCTCTGAGGTTCCTATAATTGGGCATTTTCATAAAAATTAGAAATCTTCCTTGAAACTGAAACTGCCTTTGTCAACAACAGGAATTAGTTTATAAATGGGACTCTTATATAAGAGAAGATAGATTGTATGTACTTGTATTTCCAACTACATATTTTTGTGCAGAGAATTGTCTAAGGTATTATTCATAATCGTTTGATTTCTTTCTAAAACTTTAAAACCCTACATTAGTAACCTTCTAAACCATATCTTCTCACCTAGTTATCTACTATATACACCTAGCTTTAAATAAACTTTCAATTACAATGGTTATAAATTGTAAATTTCTTAATGTATTATTACCATAACAGGTGTTAGAGGAAATCTTGTAATTGCTTATGCTATAGTTATACTGTACATAAACAAATAAATTCTAATGTAAAATAATTACTTTCTATATCCAAGATTTATGTTAAGTACTTCTAGGGAGGATTAAATTACCCCTGTTAATGATGTCTTATTATTATAAGTGTAGACATTTTTTTTAAATTCTATGAAGAACGTAGTTAGAATATGATTATTCCAACTTGTCTAGTAGAAGTAGCAAGTTAAAAACTTGTTTTATTTATCCTATGGTTAAATCTATGAAATTAAAATGACAAGGAAAAAAATTATTGATAATATGCATACCAATGATAAGGTTTTGACTTTACCTTGCCAATGAATTGTGCAGATTGGAAATCGGTAATTTCGACTATTGTTCCAAACCCATGATTGTGAAAATAATTAGGGGACACGTGTTCAATGATTGGGCTTAGGGTTTCTCATTGACTCGATCCGTCATTTATATAATTCCCAAACCCTAATTTTGCGCTTGTTTGTCGGAGTTGTGGATAGGTCGAGTTAAGAGCTCGTGGCCGCCATAGCTTGTTGTCGATTCTCCACTGTAGAAAACTTGCACACATGCCTTAAAACCTTACATAGTTAGTGTAGAGGAGTATTGTGGGTTTGCTTGTCTTCGTCATTGTTCTTTCTACGTGATTTTTGGTTCTGTGGAAGTTTGTTGCACAGTGAGAAGAAATTTCTGAAGGAAAGAGTTGCAACTTGTTTTATTTGCTTATTTCCTCCTTGTGGTTTTAACCTTACCAAATCATGGTTTGGGGTTTTTACTGCATTTTGCATAATACCAAATGCAGGGCTTTTCCTTCTCCATTGTGCCATCGAACCCGGCTTGGGTAGATCCCATGACTTCACTGCTGCGCGGCTTTAAGGTAAAACACCCTATTTCTTTTCAGTTTTTAAAAAAAATAGTAGGTTTTTTTAATATTATTTTTGAAAATAAGGATAAACTAACAGAGCTACTGTGTTTCTTTGTGTGCAAGTTTCTCACAACTCAAACTTGAAGCTGGGAGAAAATATCTATCCACAGTCTTCAGCAAGAGCGTTACCCATGGTAATCCTCGGTGACATATGGGGTTTTTCCTGCACATTTGTATGGTGGAAGAATGAAAGCACCGCCGTGTGTGGTGGTTGATGGCTCAACCGTGGTTATTAATTATGTTTTTGTTCTTTTAATTTTCAAGTTTTTAAAAGCCCTAGTGGCTGTTGTATTGAATGGATAAGGCTTTCACAGCTGTGACTTCATGGTTTTAATTTGAGCCTTCTCGGCCTGAAATGATATAGATAGTAATAGTTTTTTTTTAGATTTTGGCTCTAAGCCGTGACTGTATTGTTAGGCCATTAGGTGGTTTCTTGAATATTTTGATTAGGGTTTCATAGGAGAAAGAATGGCCATGCTTATAGCAATTTTCGATTTGGAAAGGGCTCTCGCAGCCGTGCACAGATAAATGTTTTTAAATTAAATTTTATGAGTTCTGTAATACTTGAGAAGTAGTTTTTGAAATAGGCTTTTATGCCTTGACAGTTAAATGAAAAGGCCGCAGGCCAAACCTTGTGTTTTACAACTTACAGTTGAATTTTATGGTATCGTTGTTTGGTTTATAATTATGTACCAGTTGTGTATTAGTTATTCTTATTGTAATCCAGTTTTTCAAGGGTTAGGTTTTACTTGATAAGTAATAAATTATTGTTTCTTGTAAAAGATTATGAGTTGATAATCTTTGGTTATGGATTATTTTGATAGCAATAAAAACGATAATACTGTATAATTTTTTTTATTTAAAATACTGAATTTGATATTGAAAAAGAAATTACATTTCTTTTCTGAAAATTTTTGAAATAATATTTTCTAAGCTTTTGTATTTATAAAATGGAATTTTACCATAGGGTGTTAGTACAGATCTTCCATAAACCCTAATTATTTCTAAGGGTATACGGTGTTAGTAATTTCTTTGTTTACAATAAACCTTGTTATAATGAATGACTAACTAGGTGATTAGATAACCTAAAATGATGTTTACTGGGTTAAACCTAGCTTAAATATTATGCTATTTTTCTACTTTTTATTTAAATTTACTTATTGAAATAATAATATATACTTTACTAGTTTTGAATATGTAAATATTATACATACTAGTACTTGTTATTTAAATTTGTTCTTTACCTGTAATTAGATATTTTAGATATTTTCAATAGACATTACAAACACAGCTAAAATTCTGCAATTTGATTACATAAAAACCTGTAGAGGTAATCATTTACATCTGCATTCAATGTTATTGAAATCTACTTATCTGAATTAAGCATACCTGCTATACTAGAGTACTGCCTTGTAAGAGGCATGGAAAAATACAATTTGGGTAATTTTCCTATATATCAAATAACACAGCATTATCTCTACTGCTTTACCCTAATCTAACTAGTTATTAACTTTCACAGTATTAACAAATGTTATTTCTTTATCCTTAACAACCATAATATAACAATAGACTAATCATGAGAAATTATTAAACTTTTCTGAACAGTAAATAAAATAATAACTAAACCTAAAACAATTCGAACCTCTCAAATAGATGAAGTGACAACAGCTTAAGGAGGTTGTCCTCCCAACCAAGTCTTGGAGAAAAGCTAGTCTGCAATTTCTCAGGACCCCCGATCCTGTCTCCTGGTCCTCTTGGTAGAGTATTGGGTGAGAGATGTAGTCTTGAGATCCTCTGCAACTCTACTGAGTATTTAGCAGTAACTCAGTCCTGCTTATAGCAGTAAGAACTTCAACTTAGAATAACTGCACAAGTTCAATCTTCAACACTTATCCCCTCAAACTCAGTTCAGTTATTCCCCTCCATCGAATTTCACATGTGCACTTCATTCACTCAGAATGATCACCAATCCAGAATGAGCAGCCTCAGCTGTCTTCAATGGGAAGTTTTATTAGCATGCCTAGGTCTTTTGGGTTAGTTTTTACTTAATGAGCCACCTGCTCCTGTTCCACTTTCTTGGGGAATCTTGACCACAAATATAGGGAAGTTGCCACCTGCAACAACTAGAAGTAGTTTGAGGATACCGCCACTTGTCAATATGCTATCAATCCAGTCTCTTGCACTAAGTGACCAGTAAAAACTCATTTAACAGCTTCCCTAAGCTATTGTCTCATCTTTTATTGATTTATTAATAAAATATTTTGCAATACATTAAATTATCCTTGACCCCACTTGGTCATTAATTACAAACTTTAACATAGAATATAACATAACGGTTCCTTAATAAAATAAAATTGTTTTGCAAATTGGGGCATGTGACACTTGTTGCAATAAGAACACTTGGATGTACTTCCTTTCTTCTTGAATTTCTTCACTGAACCGTCATTAGTAGGCCTCGAACTTTCATCTTCATTATTTGACTTTGGCTTCTTCTCTTTCACCATTTGCTTATCTTTTGATCTTGCATTATTGATTCCTTGAAATATAAGAGCATTATCCTTTCCCTTTGAAGATCTAAGAGCACCCATCTGTATCAATTTATCTTTCTCCTTTGTTAGTGAATTAAAGAATGTACTCAAAGAATGCATTTTCCAATTTGAAATAGCAATCCTAGTAGCATGAAAAGTAGACACAAAAACTAAGTATTCAAGACTCAATTTTGATAAGATGGCGAGGATCAATTGATCTTCCTTTTTCTAAATCTCGCATTGCTTGAGATATATAACAAGTGACTTGAATTTGGTGAAGAAACCCTCAATAGAATCGAAATTGCTTGGACTCAATGAGAATAACTCATTATCCAACTAATGCGCTCTTATCTCATCAGCTTGTACTCCAAAGAGAGACTCAAGTTTGGTCCATACTTGGTTTGGAGTGGTCAAACCATATAGATGAAAGATTATATCAACATAACTAGAGATGAAAATCAATCCATAGGCTTCATCCAACCTATTATGCTTCTTAGCTTTCTCAACAACAGAATTTGGTTCATTTTTTAAAGCCATAGAAACTCTATAGAGTCCCTTACTGTGCAATAGAATGCCAATTTTGGCTTTCCATTCATTATAGTTGAAGGGAGTCAGGATCATATTTGAAGAAGAATCCATACTGAGATGTTGATGCACTCAAGAAGATACTCTCTGTAACCTGCACAAATAAAACTAGGAGAAAATCTTGTAACCTCAATTCAAGCTCTTCTCTAGAGAGGAATAGGAGACTGGATGCACTTTGATAAAGAGAAAAGATAGATCCTCAAATTTGTTGAACTTTATAACACTTGTGTTTTGATACCATGTAGAAATTGCATCTCTTATACCATGTAGTAATAGAGCCTTGATGCAAAGAAGAAGCACATGAAGTAGATATTGCTATGGGATAATACTCACAAGCATGCACAAGGAAAATAGAGAGAAGATAGAGAGACCGAATCACATGAACAAGTGATTAATATTAGAGTGTATCCTTCCATTTATTAATGATGAAAATAATGTACATAAATAGTACACCCCTCACAGGTAAATTCGAGTTGCATAGGAGACAACTCATCTAGCTCAGAAAGCAGACTTACTGAATATGATAGACCCCCATAGGTGACTAAAGCACTTTCCTAATTAGTCCACGACATCATGAATCAGATAAATCATGAGTGAGTTGTCATGGATTATGGGAAAAAATTATAATCCTGGAATTCGGAGAGAAAATCATGGAGGATGGGTTGGAAACAAAAGATAGCAGTTTCCTAGTAGATTAGCTTTACCTTATCCACTGAAAAGATGGAATAAAGCAGTATAAAGACAGATTCAGTAGGAAGGAACAATTACTAAATATGGCAGTCAATAAAGTGGGTAGGATCAAACTAGAATCGAGATAAAGGTGCTCCTCTGGTATATATGGAAAGTGTTGACCAAGTGGTGCAAGTGGATGCCAACTATCTAGGTTAATGGGTAGGAAATTAATAAGAAATGATTAAATATTTTATCCTAAGTATGAATTGGGTTTATAATATCCAAACACAATATATGGGTGATATTTTTCCCATCTAAATCTCTTACATTGAACATTTTTAGTTTCTAATTGCATGCAGTTAGGAAGACGATATTGTTTTTTTAGTGAGTTGTTATGTTATTGAAATTCAAAATTAGATGATGGTCAAATGGTTTTCCATCTACATTATTTAGTTTATATGAAGGTTTAACAAGTCTCTCTATTTCTTTCATAGCTTCCTTAAGATGTTCATGAGTTGGGTTAAATGAGAAATCCTTGATAAAGTTTACTTTAAGGGATTTTCGGTTAAATGTATCACCTCTTTCTTCTTTGATATTATACCATTTGTTGGGTAAGTCATCCAGTGTATTTGGGAATATGTGTGGAAATGATATTTCGTTGTAAGATCCTAATCCTTGTCATTTTTTTCACATAGGTTTATTTATTTGACCAGTTCCTTCCCTTTTATGAAATTAGGAATTTTTGCTTGTGTTGTTAACGTTTTTCCTCCAAAACACTTGACGAATATGTAGAAGTTGTCGTGCATGTTTGTAGTTGAGATTGATGCATGTCCCACTATCTAGAGGCTTGACCAGTTAAAGTTTCAACTAGGATCCGTAGTCATCCTTGTTATCCTACATTCTTAGAAACTTCGTTGATGTGTGTAAACGATGATTCTAGTTCTTTGTATCGAAGAAGTGGTAGGTTGTTTGACTCATTTTTGGTTAGTACAAGGGTTGGATACGCTTGTTATTTCATATCGAATACTTTTGGTATGACTAAAATTGAGAAAAAATTATGGATAAAATGACAAGAAATGGTTTCAATTGTCTAATGATTCATGGCATTTAGCTTCATAGTTTTATATTTTCTAGTCAGATAGTTTCGACTTGGAATTTTAGCCGACTGACATAGGAGAAACTAGATGTAGTTCCCCATTCTAGTTTGGCTCAACTTAGTCTTTATTATTGTTCATTACTTGATATAATTGTCTTATTTTTGTATCATTGTCATCATGCTTGGCCTAAGGATTTCCTTGAGACGGATAGATGGGCACAATAACCCTTTTCCCTTCTCCTTGTAATTTTTTCTATCTTTTTCCAAAGAAATGGAATCTTTCATTTTTCGACCCCAGGGTCAACTGACTAGTGATGAGAATGGATTAGATCATTACTTAGGGTTAATTATATCAAATTCAAATTGTGTTTTTGTGCCCATGATTACTATGTGTACATCTCTCCATACTCTTATAGGTTAAATTAAGTCTTGGTATACCAATTTGTGACCAATTTAAGGAAAATTATGCATTAGTAAAGTTTTGTTCGACCCATTTTCCCCGTGTGCTTGTTGTCATTATATTCTCTTGCGACCTAAATTTAAGAAGAACTTGGAAAATATGATATCCTTCTACTTCTAGGCTGACTAATGGGTCGATGTTGATTTTATTCTTTTGATTTAGTTGGAATAAGTTTGTAGTTATCTTGTCATTTACTTTATTGGATTTTACCATGTACATTAGATTGATAAGCGACCAACAAGATCTTTATTTCTAAGTATTTTAAATAATTCATTAAGTGTTTTATTTATACATTCTTGAGTATCTTCTTCCATTGCTAGTTCTTCACAAAATATTAAAGCATCATTGATTTTTTTTCTTGTGTGTATAAGGATAGTTATTTCCTTTATTTTTAATTTTGGTGAGGTTTAGATTATCACCTCCAATTTTAATGCCCCGTCTGGTTATAATATGCAAATTTTTAGTATTAAAAAATTTATGCTTCGTAACAACACACAAAAGATTAACATTTTTCTTATTTATTATCTTCTCTAGAATAATGGGGAAATATTCTAAAGAATGATCACACACTCCACATTTGGTACAAAAATTAAGATCATTTTTGTCTTTCCAAGGACAGTCTGGGCTCCAATGCTCTTCACTAAAACATACATAACATCTAGATTTTTTTCCTCTACTAGCAGGTATATTACCTCTATGAGTATTATACGTGCATTGATAGTGGTATCGTCCTCTTCTATTGTAATCATTATTCTATAGTATTTATTTATGTGGTTGTTGTGTTAAGAGTCTTGAAATTTGTGCACAAGTTCACTCACATGTTTCATTCAGTATTGAGAATTTCAATACTAAACTCAGAGTTCCACTTATTATAATAATTTTTCTGCGTATAATATTTAATCAACACTTAATAACTATTTCTATCATACTTCAATAGTAATAAAAACCCATGTACTTTTCTCAAGCAATAAATACAAATGTATTGTAGACTAATATACTATTAATTAAGCACCTATACTAGTGGAAACAAGGTAAAAAATAGCAAACCGATATAAAAATCAGATAGTAATTTTGGTCAAACATACCCTGGAAAAAAAACCGTAAGGGGAAAACCAGTCCAAGAGATTTCTTTATTGATTTGAGTAAATATTTTCACAAAGAATATAGAAGCACTAAGTATTTTCATCTAATGAACAATACAAAAACTTGAAAAATGTGCCCTTCTCTACCTTGAAATGCATGCCAATCAGCTACAAAAATTTTCCTCTATTTCTGTGCACATGCTACCTATAAATGCATACCTTTCTTAGCACATTACAATATACTTCCCACAATTTGAATACCTCCTCGAATTTCATTCCTATTTTAGTCTTATATCTTGGTTTATGTTCCCGTAGTTACAACAATAAAATAGCCTTGAATTTTGTGCTATCTCAACCTCAAAAATACATGCCCTCTGCTATAGGAAAATGTTGTAGCAGCTCCTAAAACATCATGCCACTTCCTTGGGATTCATGTTGTTGTCCACCTCCTAGAACTGTGTGCCTCTCCCTTGATTTTAATGTTGTTGTTACTGCTGATACAACTACGGTTACTAGCGTTGTTCAACTTGCCTTCTAGTCACATTCTCTCTCTCCTCAACTTGGATTCTCTGTGAAAGCATGCCTCTCCACTTCTTCACTTTGGAAAGTGTGCAAATGAAGTCTCATTAAGTCTTTTTATTATTCTCATTAGGATAACTGCTTGTCTTTTAATATTGTATGGATAAGACTATATATTGGCCCTCAAGATCAATGAATGAGATTTAATCTCAAGTTCACTTAAATCTCATAAGTGAAACTATATAAAATCAAATTACATTCGAAAAGTCACTTTCACCTCAAATTAATAAAAAAAAGTGCACTTTATATCATAAAGTCACTTTATAAAGTACAAATCACTTTAATAAAGTACATATCACTTAAAAAATATAAAGTCACATCATAAAGTATTTTACAAACATTTTGTTATAAATTCACCTTATGTCATTAATGAGAACCCCTTATTCTCGAACCCCTGCACCTAGGCACCTGATGTAGAAGTACCTCCAAGCTATCAAAACTAACACTCCTTCTTAGCAAGAGGAGGTATTATTGGCATCTCCACCACATGAATCTATCTCCAACCTCCTCTCTGTAATATTGAAGATGTTGCCTCTAAAACTAAAGGTTCCTTAGTCACCTGCCTTGGATCATGTGCTGGAGATCTGTGGCAATTCACTCTAAACTAAGATTTATTCTCAATCTCCCGCTCATCCTTAACAACCATATAATAGAAGCTGAGTTTCCTTACAGAGGTGGATGAGTCCTCTCCACTGGTTTCTACCACTGAGTCTGACCTCCCACTAGATTCACCATCAACAAGATGAACCGATATTGAGTATGTCCTGCCATCGCTAATGCCTAGTTGTCTTTTTTCATACATGTACTCACCCATTAGATATAAAATAACATGTTCACCATACACCATGATCACATATCCATCATCCTCTAAATGAGAGAATTTTTTTCCTCGAATCAGGTACAAACAACGCTCTGCCAATCTATAGATAACCTCGAGATGTGAGTTGGAAACTAACACTTCCAACTCCTTCTACTACATGGGTGCTAGTATACCCATCATTTGTAAGTATAAATCTGTCTATATCTGTCAACTCCAGGAACATAGCTTGTGTTCATGTCATATGGCGTGTTTCCCCACTATCTATGTACCGTGCTCTAGTGTCTGCACACTCAGCTACACTATTTCCCGAGAGAACTGAGATACGCGAGAATTTCTTCTAAAATTTCTTTGCATACACTTCCACTTCAGTTGCAGTCACATTCTCAGTCTCTTATTTATCCTTGTTTGTATTTTTGTTAGGAAACTAGTCTCATAGTATCCATATCTCTGACAAGCAAAGAATCTAATAATCATTTTACATTTCGAAGTGAAGTTCATTCTTCTATTGCTTTATCTTCGCAAAATTCTTCAGCGATATTTTCAATCCACTTTAACAAGTTCATTTGACCACCATTGCAGCGTTTATTCATAAACAATGCTTATTTATGACCTTTCATCTCGGTCATGATCGTTATCAAGGAATTTCTTGATTTCTTGATTTCTTGAGGATCAACTTATATAAATTTCTCATGTGAATCGGTGAAGAATATTTCTCTGCCATGTGCAAGTATTAACTTGTTTCTTCTCACATAATTTTGAATATAGTTTGCAAATTTTGTATTCCACAATTCCTGGCTTCCCCCCCCACTAAAAATTTATGTATATATGCTCATAGTTTGTCCTAGTTCAGTACCATTGGTAATGAAACCAATGTTGTAATCTTAGGGATTACATGTGTAAGTAGTGGTCCAAGTTCAAAACTAATGAACACGAAAATAGAATCTAGACACCTAAGTAAGCCATATGGTTCCATTTTTAAATTTTTTGTGGCCTCTTGGAAACAAATTACAAATAAAATGCTTGGCTACAAAAGTATACTTTCCCTTTATAGGTAGATTTTGAAGGGATGCATAAAACTCAAAAACAGTTCTAACATAAATCATACCTATTTAAGTGCATAGAAATTTCCTTTCATATTTTCAATTAAACAACAAGATATTCTTCTTCTTGCCTTCTCTTTAGATATTTCTCCAGCAATACAACTCTCGCCTGATTTAATTCCTTCTCAAAGGCCACTTCCTCTTGTAATTGTATTAGCTTGTTTTCCTTTCTCTTTGTGTCATACATTTTAATAAGATCTCGCTTCTCTTGTTCATATTCTTTATGATCTTTGAAGCTGACTTCAACTATCATTTTTCTTTTTGCAATATCTTCATCAATTTTGTGAGAAAACACCAAGATCACAAACATATCTTAACACCATTAAAAACATAAAGTTTTACCAAACTCAGATTAGAGGAAATATCAACTTAAAATGAGCTTTCCAACACTAATACAAATTCCATGTCATCATTTATTAGCCAATAAAGATGCTTTAAAAATAAAAAAAGGAGCACCTTTTAAATAGATGTTTATTATATAATTTGGAGGTGTTGTACAGGAATAAACACCTTATAACCGAAGGTCTATGGTTACCAACATACTCATAAAAATTGCAGGCAATTGACTCTAGAGTGCAGTAAAGGAAACGAGAGGATAGAAAAGACTCACCCGATACACGACGGTTGAACCTAGCTTGTCCTCTTCCGCTTTGCTTCTCCTCCAAAGCCTTCAGGGATGTTTCTCCTTCACCTGTCAAGAGTCAATCTTCCAAATACAAGATGATGCATATATATAAATAGGTTAGACAAATCATATACAGAATGCTGAAACATAAATATTTATCAAACCACAATATATGAGAGACATTCAAGACACATATGGAAGAAGGATTCTCTTTATTAATAATAATGAAAGAGTTCAGATTACAACCTGACGCCTGAGACAAGGACTCCTCTGCAACCAAAGGATTCTGAGTTCCACTGCTCCAAAGACTTCTGTATAAACTCCACCAGCATAACTTTACTCTCCAAGTGTATGTGATTAACACCCTCCCCAAGGCCTGTATTTATACTTGGTGAAATAAGGCACTTTCGAAGGTTGAGGAGGTTGAGACAGTTAAGGTGATTAAGGTTAAGTGCTTAGCTAATCTCAAGTAATCACGTGTTTTTATTTTTAATGTCAAAGGGATATGTACACGGGTATCAATACTGGAAACTTGCGTATGACACGCGAGTTTCTCTAAGGGTAACCCACGTACACATCTATACGTGAGATGCAACAATTGATACTCGCGTACAACATGCGAGTTGCATATCTAAAGAGTCGCGTACATGACTTGACATATCTAAAAGGTAAAAATAACCAGCTGGATGGATGATGAATGTAGTTCTTACTAAGCCCATCTATAGTGTTTTGGGCAACCCTCAATCCATAAATGTCCTTTTGTGTGCCAACATGAGGAATGTCGGCACTCGGACGGAGAGGTGCCATTCAGGTGGATAACAGAAGCCCCCTAATGTGTGACGTCAGAGGGAAACGATGGCCGAAATACATTATAATCTTTATCTTTGGAGAACTCAGAAATCCAATGGAGCAGAGAGAGTACCTGAAACAAATACATAGTAATGTCATATACAAAGTTACATCTGAGGATGCTATGTTCAATTTACTGGAACACTAGCTCCTTTACAATATTTGAGTACATCATATGATACGGGTATGAAACCACGTACATTACAAAGGTGGATCGAAGCCACAATATACAATAATGATGAGTCTTCAAAGATCTGGAAGCTATGTATATGAATAGAACATAATCTTGCACAAATTAGTCCATAGGTGAGGAACTAAGGTCTTCATAAAGGATCCCAAAGAACCAGTACAATCCAAGCCATGTGAATAAGGGTAAGCTGAAGTCGAACATGGAAAGGATTCAACAGATTGTCAATTAATAGGTGATAATCGACAACTAAAGTAAAGGAATTCACCAATGATGAAAGTGAATCCTGAGGTACAAATGTCAAAACTCTAAGTCTTCGTCATCAGGAAGTACTGAAATGGAAACATGCTGTGATAAGGAAGGCAATAGATCCTCCAACGGATCACATGAGTGACTAGGAACTGGGCAAAAGAAGGGAGACACAATAGATATATAACAATGATGGGATCAGGCTATAGATCAGACATTGGGTATAGTCCTTGAACAATGGGCACAACACAGAGATGACCCAAGGCAGTGTTTAACTTATAGATAGAACAACTAGACCTATCTGTCATGTAGGAGACATGATCAGATTCCCCAGGTATAATGGACAAGAGGAGGAGTAAGAAACTCAAAGTAATAGATGAATGGAAAAGTAATCACTGAAACATGGATATCAAAAAATAAAGAGTGCTATGTTCAAGGAGGACATGCTGCCATTACTGAAAATAAGAGAAAACTTCTTCCTTACCTTCCCTGTTAAATTTTAACGAGTCCAGGAAAGTAAACTCGGATCCCTCTTCATTTTTTAACAAGCTTGAAGAGACGGGAAAATAATGCTTGATAGTGTCACTGATTCGTGGATTTAATGAGCTCGAACTAGTACATGCTCAGTTGGTGTTTTCACATTTAGAGAGTCTGAAAACTCCAAAGAAGACTCCAGGGGGGTCCTTTTTCGTCCAATTTAGTCTCCTGAGGCCGAAACAGTATAAAACATACCACAGAAGAACTCTCTTAACTTTCGTAGAAGAAAAGGTGAACCTTTTTCGTACTTAGTCAGGGAGGTCCGAAAAAGGTTAAATTACCACCTACCCAACGCTCCTTCCAAAACAACATAAAATAGCTTGAGTTTTACGAGTGTGAAGGAAAGCAAGATCACTTGAAAAGATCCATTTGGTTATGAGAAATGGGGCTTACAACAATAAACTCATTGCTTTGTTCTTAAGTGTTTAACGAGCATGACAAAGACACAAAGTACACTCGGAATATTTTTCATGTTTAGGTCCAGAGCACGAAAAAGACAAAACTAAGCTCAAACCGGGTGTTCCTTTTCTGTAAATTTAGTCCCTCAGGTCTGGAAAAGTGATAAACCTATACCTGAGAATACTCTTCTCAATTCAAAAAGAGAAGAGAGTGATCCTTTCTCGTATTATTCCACATGGTCCGAGAAAGAGATAACCTACCACCAATGCGGATGCCCGCTCACATATTCTTAACGAGCTTGAATAGACGAGTTAACTTGGAAGTCAAGTCTATTTTGAAGGAGTCAGACCTGGGCCTAAAGAAACTACATAAGGGCGGGGAGTCCTATAAAGGGATAGCTTGTAAAAAGAGATTCAAAAGAAGCTCTATTTGGCGTGTGTTGTAATCTCACAGATCACATAAGGTTACCAATAATACATAGAAAAATATACAGAATATACACAGATGCAAGAGACAAGAGTAGATAGGATAAACAGATTATATTATTCTCAATAGATCATACAAAGCCCAGAACTGAACTTCGTTCTTGTGTGGCTCAACAGCCTAATATATATAGGTTACAAACAGTTACAATCATAACTACCTGTCGGTTCACCGAACCGACACGACTATTAGTTAACAGACTAACCACTGTGTTTACTCAGCCGACCGACGTAGTCAGTCTCTCGACTTAGTCGGCTGATCGACTAAGTCGGTCTTCGTTCAAGTCGACTTATGTCGACTTGCTCCTTCTACATCTCCCCCACAAACAAAACATTTCTTCGTCCCGAAGAAAGAGGGAGGTAAAAAAATAGACTAGAAGTACAAAAAATAGATTTGCAAAAGGAGACTGCTACTGAGGTGGGCTGTGCAAGCGAATAGTTGGTCTTTTCTGTACACAGACTTCGACTATTGCTGGTGCTGTGATGGCAAGCTGATTTTGAAATTCTGTCCATGTCTGCAAATCTTTCTGAATGTCGATGGTCAGAGTAGTAAGATTTGAGAGTACCGACATCTTCTCTGCCATTGTCATTTCTGCAATATTTTCCATGGTGGGGCCCAACAACTGATTGTGTTCTTCCGCAGTATCAAGGAGTCTCTTCATCTGCGGACAGATGTTGTCGACTTTCTCCAAGTTGGGAAGGGCTTGCTGAACCCACTGGTGTGCCTCACGTTCCAACTTCTGCAGCTTAGTGTTTTCCAGCACTATTTGTTCTTCGATGGTCTGCCTCAGTTCGGTCTCAGTCGACTTCCTTCTTTCCAAGGCCTGAATGCCTTGTCTTGTCTGCCTCGTCTGAGTATAGACCTACCCATAATGAGTAGGCCAATCTCGGAGTACTTCCTCAGTTACAATGGATTCCTCCATGTGGTCTTGTAGAAGTTTGTGAGCCTCCGAGAATGCTGTGTGCTGAGTCAGGAGCAGTCGGGAAGTTTCTTCTTTTTGCCCGGCCTTAGTCTCTTGGAGGTGGGTCTGTATGGTCGACACCAAACCTTCAAACAGCTGATATGCTCTTTCCAGCGGTCGGTCGGTAGCAGCTTCGACAGGTCCTGGGGTAATAGTCTGTACAAGAGACCTGCATATGTCGAGGAACTCGACTTCTTCTGTCTCCTTATCCTTGAGCTGTTTCCTTAGTCGGGTCGCCCTCTTCTTTGACTCTTTTGCTAGGGTGTTGAGTAAGTGGCCGACCTCTGAGTCGGTCAATGAGCTTACATCCCGTAAGCTAATCTTTAGCTGAGCGGGTCTAGGAAGAGGTTCTGTTGTCTCCTTTGCTTGCTCTGTTGTTTTGTCGGGAGGACCTGCAGAAGTGGAAGGTGGATCAGAGGCCGAAGGGGTTTGTGTCGGAGGGGTAGGTTCAGTGGTCGGGGTAAAATATGAAGGGGTTAGCTAATAGGTAGTGTCGATATTTATGAAGTGCAAAGACCATTCCTAGGGCTTCCCGTTCGGTGGTCGAATAGTTCCTTTCAGCCTTATTTAGTTTCCGACTGCTGTAAACTATAGGTTAGTCCATTCCATCGTCTCCTGGTTGAGTCAGGATAGCTCCAATTGCTATTCCTAATGCATTGATATGCACATGGAATTTGATCGACCAATTTGGAAATTTAAGTATGGGGGCTTCGACCAGTTTTCGCTTCAGTTTGTCGAAGGAGATTTGGCATTCTTCCGTCCATTTAAACTCTATATCATCCTTGAGTAGTTCTTCGAGGGGGTAGGTCATGTCTGAGTAATGTCGGATAAACTTCCTATAGTACCCTGTATGTCCTAATAACACTCGAACCTGTTTAGGGTTTATTGGAGGCTTCAAGTCAAGGATAATTTTAATTTTGGCAAAGTCAACCTTAATACCATCTTTACAAACAACATGTCCTAGTAGTATCCCTATGGGGGTCATAAAGATGCATTTCTTAATGTTGAGGGAGAGTTGAATCTGTCGACATCTTTCCAACATAAGTCGGAGCCATGTGCAGTGATCTTTTAAGGTGGAATATATGGTCCAGTCGTCGAAGTAGACTGCCATAGTTTTAAAGATGTACTCTTGAAAAGTTTTTACAACAATTCTGGAAAAGACTGCAGGTGCATTCTTTAGTCCAAAAGGCATAACCCTATAAGCAAAAGATCCAAATTCACAAACAAATGTGGTTTTCTTCTGATCTTCCTTTGCTATAGGCACTTGATTGTATCCTGAAAATCCATCTGTGAATGAGTAGCATTCATGTCCTGCCACTTCATTCAATATTTCATCAGCATAAGGTGTGGGAAAGGGATCTGTCAGTGTGACTTTATTAAGTTCCCTAAAGTCGACACAGATTCTCAGTCTGGTCGG
Organism: Pseudotsuga menziesii; assembly: GCA_001517045.1. Classification (NCBI taxonomy): domain Eukaryota; kingdom Viridiplantae; phylum Streptophyta; class Pinopsida; order Pinales; family Pinaceae; genus Pseudotsuga; species Pseudotsuga menziesii. The sequence goes on along the minus strand of LPNX010682054.1, from coordinate 1,051,815 downwards.
GTCGTGTTTCTTAGGCTGGACGACCATGGGACTTGCCCATTCCGACTGGTCGATGGGGTAAATAATCCCTGCTTCCAACATGTTGTCAATCTCCTTTTTAACTATTTCCTTATATTTATGAGCTAGTTTATAGGGTCGTTTCTTAACAGGTCGGACATCAGGTTTAGTGTCGATTTTCATCTCTCCCATTTCTTGAACTAATCCTTTCAAATCTTTATAATCCCTTGCAAAGACATCTTGGAATTCTCTAAGTAAAGTTATTATTGAATGAACTGTTTAATTTGTTGTGCTGGCTCGACTAATTGTTGATCTTCAGGGATAAAGTTGAAGGTTTGGATGAAATTTTCTTTGAGGTCATTCCAGAAAAAAGTTTCACCTTTTGCTTCCTCCATTTTATACCATTTGCTAGGTAATTCATCTAGGGTTGAGGGAAACAAGTGTGGCCAGGCTCTCTCATCCTTATGTCATAGGCTTCTCCATTATTTTTCACAAGTTTGGATGTGTTCTTCTGGGTTCTGTCCTTGAGTAAAGATGGGGATCTGTGCTTGTGGGGTGAGCTTCTTGCCACCAAACCTTTCAACAAAATAAGTTGCAGCACTAGTCCAGGTCTGAAGTTTTGTCTGATGGGTATCCCACCATCTAGCTGCTTGACCGATGAAGGTTTCTACTAAGCTCTGTAGTCGGCCATGTTCTCCAAAGTTCTTAGACACTTGTTCGACATGCATGACTGGGGATTCCCTCTCCTTATACCTTGTTTGTGTCCTGGTAGTTTCGTTGGTCGATTGTAAGGTAGGGTGTTCTTTTATTTTTCTCTCAAAAATTTTGGGGATAATTGAGACTAGAAAGCACTATCGGGTGGGTTTTTTCTGTACTTTTTGGATAGTCCAGCACCCTCTTGCTTGTGTTTCATAGTTTTCTATTTCCCAGTCATATAGTTCAGCATCTGAATTATAACCAACTGAGTCGAGATTACCTA